>MU260451.1:172500-195000 GCA_020310875.1 Ceratopteris richardii
AAACTAAACTTTACAACAAGATAAAAATTATTAAAAATGGAGCTTTGAGTGTGAAGCTATGCTTGTTGGAAGGTTGTAGGTAATGGTAATGGTTAGAGAAATGAGAATATGGAAGAAGGGTGTATTTCCAAGCTATATTTGCCCATGAACGCATGCCTAAGAATGAAATTTCTATCCCATTTCCTCATTATGTGGAGTGTAGACAACTTGAGAGGTTGGGTTAGATCGTGCCGAAGATCGATTTTAAGATTCAATGTTATTGAGAGGTCTTCAACTTTCGCACGAATTTGGGCATGTATAGTATATACTATGTAATGCACTTTGAAATGGATTGGCTAGTGTCTTGATTTTGAGCATGCCACTTTAGGGAGAACTCTTTGCATGATCTATGATGTTTGGAGGTGATGAAAAATTCTTCCTTTAGAAATCGTTGGACCTATCCACAACAATGTGTTAAAATCTTGAGCATTTATGTCAACAAGTTTTAACTTTTGATAATTTACCCGAAGATTGAACTTTGTGAGATTACCCTTAGAGCTTCTAGACAACAAAGCTTGCTGCTATAATAATATGATCCCATACTCATGGAACAAAGAGCCCCTCATACATACACTTCCATATAGCAATACAATGGATGAGTGGTAAGTGCAAAGAGAAGAAGGCTATAGATATTCTTGCATGATGCCACATGGATATGGATCATGTTTGTTAGTGAATTATGCACAAGGATATGGTTGAAGCCTCCTAACAAAGAAAAAACATGAAACTTGATGTTCTATGTCCAAACCCCAAGCGTTGCATAATGATGGAAATGAAGTTTGAATACAATGTGGCGAATGCTTTTGTGAATTCTATTAGAAGCATCACAATATTCATGTTTTTGAATTTTGCAAATTCAAAAGCAAGTATAGTAGTAAGAACATTATCATAGATAGATCATCCATGAATGAACCCAAATTAACTTGGACGAATGATTATAGCAAGTGAAGCCAAACATAGTGCAAAGGCCTTTGCAATGATCTTATTGAGGACTCCCAATAGAGTATTAGGCTTCCAATTGAGAAACATTGTTGATTTGTCTACTTTGGAAATGATAAATCAATACCCTATTTAGCAAATGCATGCATGTAGCCTTTGCTTTGATTTCATTTGTAGTGTTAATTACCAAGTGTTGTTGTTCCTTGTAGCAAAGCATAAATTCTTTGGTTAAAGGTTATGGTCCTTGGGTTTTATTATTGCTCAATTTTTGCAATTCATAGAAGGGCCTATCGGCATCAAATTCTTTATAAAGATCATGTAGATTTAGGGAAGAAGATTGAATATGTGATAACAATTGCCACTAACAATCATTTTTCAATGAGAATAAGGACGAATGTTTTTTGAACACCAGCTTAACATTGTTAGCATAGATCTAATGATGTAGACATATGATAAATCTATTCATCCCCATAAATATGGTAATTGGGGCTGATTTAGGATGCTATTGCAAACTCAGAGAATATCTTGGAAGAACATCTAAGGTCAATGTGTTCATGCCAACGTTCAATTAATTCTTTCCTTGGTCATAAATTTTATGCATAAGTAGTAGACAAAGATAATGCGAAATTCCTCATGCTCTTGGGAGGACACATGACAAGCTTTCACACTTAGTCGCAAAATATGATAGAGAGTCATTGGCTAATGCATCATACCTTCTTTGAAGATAAGCAGAGCACTTTCCACATTCATGGAAATTTCTTTGCATTTGTAACATGAAACGTTGAGAGTGCATAGCAGCTATATATGTAATCTCTTGTGTTTTTGGAGTTTGATGAAGAGATTCATCCAAGAAGAAGGGCAACAGAATAATTGGATGTATTGATCATAAGGGGCTTAATGTTGCAATGTCTCTGTTGGAAATGCATAGAGATATCTCAAAACTAAGCAAGTAATAATGCATGATCAGATTCAAATAAGTTCAACACCACATGAATATCCCAACATTGTTAGAGCAAGAAGTTTCCATGGTAGTAAATACAATCAAGTCGGGTCCATGCTCATGTATGTGAGTGTGAATTCCCTTGCTTGCATACAACTGCTCCATACATTTTGCTTTGTCATTATCAAACAAGAGGCACCCATAATGGAGTCTCTAGAATGATTCCCTATATTGAAATCCCCTAGAGTCCATGTGGTCATAATGCACAGTGTAGAAAAGCTCCTAGTGTTTGCCAAAGTTATATGCAATCCACAAAGTAATTTTGTCGAGAAACATTGACTAACAAGTGAATCTTTTTACACATACAAAAAGAAAGATTAAACGTCCATCACATATGTCATTTAAAATGATTGTTGGTTGGAAAGAAAAGTAGATGATACAAAGGCAAATCAAATAGGTTGACAATGGTATGCTTGCATATGCTATCTAAAAGTCATTGGTATCTTCCACAAAACTCGTTTTACAATGCAATCTATGTTCTTGTAGGTAACAAATATCCACATTATTTTTTACAATCCAAGACCATAGCATTTTCCATTTATGGGGTTTTTTTTGAGCCTTGTACATTCCGTGCAGCAATCTTCAAGCACCTCAATTAGAGGTCACCAAGTTCGTGTCCTTTATTAATGGAGGGGAATCTTCTATTCCTATACCTTCCACATTAAAGTGGGATTCAATCGTTGGAGTGTACTCCAAAGGAGACATTTTCATGAAAGAGGATGGAAATTTAACTTGGCCTCTACCTTTGTTTTTTTAAAATTATAAGTGATTTAAATGAAGCCATCTTCATCAACCAAAAGATGTAGTAGAGTGAAATGTATTGAAAGTTTAGGGTTCATGGACAACCATAAAGCAACATTAAACACTAATCTAAAGGTCCAAATGTTTACTATAGTTTCCAAGGGTCACAAAAGTCAAGACCTTATCCAAATTGGGAAATTGAAATACCAAAACTTAGGGTAGATGGAAGGCCTAGCAACAAGGAACTTGGAGAGTCGCCTTGGAAGGTGAAGAGTCACTTGAGGTGTATTCTGTGGGTAAATTAGCATAAAAGACCACTCTACTCATCGATTGTAGGACAAGGGAGAGCACCCCCATACTGTAGGAGAGTCATATATGCTTATAGATCATCCTCAAGGCTCCATTTCTTCTCCATACTCTCTTTAGATTATCTTCTTTCTAAGATAGTCTACTTTGCTATTTTACCATGAGCTTATAGTGGCACTTTTATTATAGGGTGAATTTGGGGTTTGCTTGGATTCATTCTGGTATATATGATTTCATATTAATGGACATGCATTTTTCACTTGTGGATTCTTCATCTGAGTTGTGACCAGTTGATAGGTGTGTATACCCTATCAACTATGCTGATTTAGTAAGTTTTCTTATCTCTTGATTGCATCTTGTGTTAGGCTTCATTATGGCCGACTTTGCCCATCACTTCCGGAAGTGATAGAAACTCAGTTCACAGAGCTTCTTTGCATTTTTCACTTGTGGATTCTTCATCCGAGTTGTGACCAGTTGATAGGTGTGTACACCCTATCAACTATGCTGATTTAGTGATTTTTCTTATCTCTTGATTGCATCTTGTGCTAAGCTTCATTATGACCGATTTTGCCCATCACTTCTGGAAGTGATAGAAACTGAGTTCACAGAGCTTCTTGTGAGTTCATGCTCGCGGTGTGTCCATTGTGAGATGCGTGTGTGAGCATGTATTCATTCTTAGTTTTATACCCACTATTGGGCATTGATGACATTAGTGGGGATGTCATAGTATTGAGTTGATACTATGCATAATGGAGTTGATATGCTATATAGTCTTGTGGTTGACTACCATGAGCTTATGGTTGCACTTTCATTTGAGTGTGAATTTGGGGTTTGCTTGGATTCATTATGGTACATATACTTTGCTTTAGTTGTTTCCTGTACTTCTAGACATCTAATTTTTGTAGTCTTCTATAATAGGTTAATCAAGCCTGTTTTTTTGAGCCAAAAGTTTAATCTTCATTCTCTATGGGAATCGGGAGATATTTTCATGTTTGACAGACAAAGCTATCAATGCATGTGCCTGAGCATCTCTGCCATCCGAACGAATCTGCCCTGCAGTAGGTGAAGCAGAAACCGCAACACGAACAGGAATATGCAGAATATCATCATCTTCGACACCTTCTGAATCAGCTTCAGGTATGATAGGGCGTTTTTCAACACCCTGCACAATGTTCCAGAGTCTCTTTGCAACCAGTACATGTCGCATCATATAAGCCCACAATGGGTAGTTGGTACCATCCAACTTATCCTCAACAACCAACATACGAAATACATCACTGCTTTCAACCATGGCTAGTGACTAAAATACCTTGATGCAAAAAATTGATTGTACCTCAAAAAGTTGAACGGAACTGCCCAGACGAGTTCTGCTGAACCTGTAGCAGACTTCGAGACGCATGTACTGACGAACCGAAACATGTATATACCTTTGGCACAAAAAGACGAAATAGCTTGCACAAGCGCTGCGATAGTGCGTTCGGAGGCAGAAACGAGCTAAGATCGCGATTTAGGCACCACAATGCGAAGCTGTTTTGATCTCTGAAACACCTTGAGTATGCTCACCAAATTTCGTGCGAATCTGAGACTGCAACCGGAGAGTGTAGACGACGCCCTAGATGAAGCGGCGACCTTCTCTGATACCAATTGTTGGAGTTAGACGTCTGCGGAAGCACGCGAACAACACAAGGAAGAAGAAGAAGCTTGGAGCACAACACACAATATTGAATGTATTACTAAAGAATGTACAAAGATAAGTAGCCCATTAGGGCAATAGGCGTATATACAAGCCGGGGAAAAAAAACCTCCTAAAGAGGGAAAAAAGTACCCCGGCCGTCCTAGAGTGTTCACACACATCACTACCTAAATATATCAACAGGGTGATCATAGCAGATGATCATGATCTATATATTGTAGGTGTTGGAGAAGTAAATCTAAAATCTAGAGCAGGTAGAAATTCACTATTTCTAATGTTCTATATGTACCAGAATCGAAGAAGAATTTGTTGTCCATTTCTACTTTCTTATCATACAGTTACAAAGTCATTTTTAAGAAAGATTCGTGCCAGATCCTCACTCCAAATGAGGAGACTCCAAATCAAGAGCAATGTCTTTTGCAAGGAGAAAACAGAAGTGGAATGTTTGTTCTGTCCAAAATTAGTCTTCCAATGTTGCTAAGGAGAACATGAAGTTATGACATGGTAGATTTGGCCATATCAGTTTCATAGCTCTCAAGCACATTAAAGATGAAGGTATGGTGGAGAGTCTTCCCACTTTTGCTTTGACAGATGATGCAGAAGCATGTGAAGGATGTCTCGAAGAAAAGATGCTCAAGCTACCATTCAAGAATCATGGATTCATCACAACTGCCAAAAAATTGCAAATCACACATTCAGATGTTAATGGACCTATGACAGAAGGTTCTATTCAAGGCTTTAGGTATTTTGTTACATTTATTGATGATTTTTCCAGGTATTCATGGGCTTTTGGTCTCAAAACAAAATCAGAAGTTTTTCCTACATTCAAAAAGTTCTTATCTATGGTTGAGAATGAAAGTCAAACTAAGATTCTCATTTTGAGAAGTGATAAAGGAGTCGTCAAAAGAGTTCAAGTCTTTTCCACAAGACAAAAGAATCACTCACCAGCTCACTACTGCTTACACTCCATAATAGAATGGTGTTGCAGAGAGAAAGAATAGGATGCTTCTTGAAATGATGCATAGTATGATGTCCTCTAAGAAACTTTTACCTAAGTTTTGGTTTGATGTAGTACATACATATATACATATAACCAACCACATTTTTAAAAGATCTTCCACAAAATTTTAAAGATCATCACTCCTTATGAAGCTTGTTATTGTAAGAAGCCCAATAAAGATCACATTGAGAAGAACGATTAGGTAAACTCGATATAAAAGCCATCAAATCAGTACTCATTGGTTATGCAATTGAAGTAAAGAATACGGATTCTATGTACTAGAAACAAGTGATATTCTACTCTCTCGCAATGCTTACGTTCACATTGAGAAGAAAGATCATGGTAAACTCGATATAAAAGCCATCAAATCAGTACTCATTGGTTATGCAATTGAAGTAAAGAATACAAATTCTATGTACTAGAAACAAGTGATATTCTACTCTCTCGCAATGCTTATATTGTAGAAAGTTAGATCTATGATAAACATGCAAATATTCTAGACTTTATAGAGGAAGATAATTATGCATTCTTCAAGTCAAATTTGGATGCTTACATTCAGCTGTATGGGGGAGGGGTGATCGGCCTTCTGAAACCCCAAAGATTTCAGTTGATGAAGAAAAAGAGAAAGTTGTTGCTCCTACAACACCATTATCTACATCTCCAACTTTACCTATTCCTTCACCACCTCTTGATGTACCAACTTATGAAGTTGGAGAAACCTCAAGAGCACCAAAAGAAAGAGTTGAAGATGAACAAGAGCTTTCACCAGTCTTTCAGAAACTTCCGAGATGGTATATGAAAACTTTATAAGATAGTGGAATTCACTCATTTAAAGGAAGAACTAGAAGTCAAAAAGATCATACAGATGAGATAAATTATACATAACTTTTTGAGATCAATAATATTCTTGCATTAACTTGAGTTGAAGATGAACCTGTTAATGTCAAAGATGCGTTACACAGTTCTATTTGGAAGAAAGCAATGCAAGAGGAGATCGATTCTATACATAAAAATTGAACTTGGAAGCTTTATGAGTTACCAAAAAGTAAGAAAGCAATTGGTTTTAAGTGGATGTTCAAAATCAAAAGAAAAGAAGATGGTACTATTTACAGGTATAAAACCAGACTTGTAGTTAAAGGTTATGCATAACAAAAAGATATGACTATGATAAAACATTTGCACCTACATCTAGAATGATCATAGTCAAAATAGTTCTTTCTTGTGCTTCATTTTTCAGTTGGAATGTATACTGGTTAGATATCAAGACAACTTTTCTAAATGGTGATCTTTATGAATATGTTTACATTCAATAGCCATAAGGTTTTGAAGAGCTAGGTAAAGAGCACTTAGTATGTAAGCTTATCAAAGCACTTTATGGTTTGAAGACAGCACCAAGAGCATGGTATGAAAAGATACATTTGTACCTATTATCTATTGGTTTTGAAAACTTTGATGAAGCTCCTAGTCTCTATGTAAAGTAGAGTCAGATGTCTTGATTATAATCATTATCTATGTTGATGACATGATCATGACAGGGCCCAAGGATTTGAATATTTAGTTCTTCAAGTCACAACTTAAGCATATATTTGATGTTAATGACCTTTGGATTTTATATTACTACTTAGGCATTGAATTCAAATTCAGGAATGATTGTATCTATGTGACACAAGAAAAGTATATCGAAAAACTTTTAAAAAGGTTTGAAATGACAGATTGTAAACCTATGAGGACACCTGTGGATGTTAATATATCATTACGTATAGAAGCATACTCATAATCTTTTGATGCTACATTATATAGTCAAGAAGTTGGATACTTGATCTATCTATGTAAGACACGTCCCGACATTCAATTTGAAGTTTCTTAAGTATCAAGGCTCATGCATAAACCACTCAAGATTCATTGAAAAGAAGTTAAGAGCATTTTCAAATATTTGAAGGAAACTTTGAAATGATATTTCTGAAGTCGCCGCATTTTCTACTAAAAGGTTTTGCAGATTTTGATTGGGTTGGTGACAAAGTCATAAGAAAGAGCACAAGAGGTTATTTTTTTCTATATTGGAGATTGCCTTATCCCATAGCTATCCAAGAAACAACCAACAATAGCCACTTCATCAAGTGAAGCAGAGTATAGAGCTTCATGTACAACTACACTTGCAGTAGTTTGGTCAGAGAAGATTCTGAGTTATCTTCATGTTCATCTATCCATGTAGATATTTTCAATTAGTCAATGTGCTATTGGCATCGCAAAGAATCTTGTTCATCATGCTAGGATAAAGCATTGAAGTTCATTATCATTAGATTCGGGAATAGGTAACTAAAAAGCATAATGAGTTATCTTATGTACCAATGAGTAATATTTACGAAAGCATTATCTAGAGACAAATATAAAGAGTTATGTAGACGTTTGAACCTTATGCCATTATAATATTGAGGGAGGATTGTTGGAGAACAATGTCAGAATGCTCAAATTTGTCAAAAATTCGAAAAGCCTAATTTTGGGACTTAGTCAAAACTTGATCAAAGATGGTAAAAAGTTTTTATTATACCATTGGAAAGTGCTCATTGAAAGCTTTCTATTTTCAAGTTTCTTTTCATGCAAAAACTTGCTGTTGGAAAGATTTTGGATTAAACTTGTGATTATTGTTTGGGCCTACCACACTTTAAACACTCATCAACTCACTATTGCCTACACTCTGGAACAAATTGATGTTGTAGAGAGAAAGAATGGGACACTTGTTGAAATGATGCATAGTGTGATGTAGAAGCTTTCGTGTAACTTTTGGTAAACTTGATTTGAAAGCTTGATTTGAAACTTGTGGTAAACTTGATTTGAAAGCTTTCAAAGTTGTTTTTATTGGTTATGCTATTGAAAACAAAGTTGAAATCCTACTCTCACACAATGCATATATTGTAGGAAGTCAAATTTATGATAAACATGCAGAATGCTAGATTTTATTAAAGAAGATGATTATGCATTTTTCAAAAGAAATTTGAATGCTTACATTAAGATCACAGTTGCAACGGTTCGCGAACCGGATGGGTTTTCCCATTCAGTTCATAAGGTACCATTCAGTTCGAACCTTACGATCCGGTTCGTTCAGGGTAGTTCATTGACTTTTTAGGTATTTCACGGATATAATACATTGGTCATATTAAATCTTTTGATGTATAATGATGCGAATGCCCATACATATACATACACACGTACATATTGCACATATATACTATATAGTAGATATATATGTTTACTCAACATTGTAATATATATATGTAATTCTTACATATATGTAGAAACCTTGACGTACCTTACGAACCTTACCTTGGAGGTAAGATTCGGTTCACGTACCTTATCCGTACTGAATCGTACGAACCTTACGAACCTAACCACCTTGATTAAGCTATACGAGGGGTAGTAAACCTTCTCAAACCCCTAAAGTTTCAGTTGATAAAGGTAAAGAGAAAGTTACAAGTCCTACTGTATATTCATTGCTATCTAGAGCACGCTCTCCTAATTACCAACTTATGAAGTTAGAAAAGTTTCAAGAGTTCTAGAGGAAAGAACTATAGAGGAACAAGATGTTGCACTAGTTTTCAAGACACTTCCAAAGTGGTTCTTTCAAACAATGTAGGATAGTGGTATAGAAAACTTCATAAGAAGGACAAGAAGTCAAACAAAGAATGGTCGTGTAGATTAGGTAAATTACGCAGAACATTATAAAATTCATAATATTCTTGCACTTACTTCAATTGGGAATGAACTTGCTAGTATCAAAGATGCATTACAAAATCTTGTTTGACAGAAAGCAATGGAGGAGGAGATTTTAAGTCAGAAACAAATGTCTTGATCATAATCATCATTTATGTTCATGATATGATTATGAAAGGCCCCAAGGACTTAGATCTTTGGCTCTTTAAGTCACAAATGAAGCACATATTTCATGTTAATGATTTTGGTATTTTACATTATTATCTTGACATTGACATTGACATTGACATTGACATTGACATTGACATTGACATTGACATTGAATTCAAATTTAGGAATGCGTGTATCTACATGACATAACAAAAATACATTGAGAAATCATTGGAAAGGTTTGAAATGATAGGTTGTACACCTATGCAAAAACCTATGGATGTGAATGTATCATTATAAGCGGATGAAGAATCAGAACCATTCAATGCTACACTATATAGTCAAGTAGTTGGATGCTTGATCTATCTATGTAATACACGACCATATGTTGAGTCTGTAGCTTCTCAAGTATCAAGGTTTATACACAAACCTCTCAAAATTTATTGGAAGGCAGTTAATGAATTTTCAAATATTTGAAAGCAAGTATGATTTATGCAATGGTATTTCCAAAGTCGTCGCATTTTATACTTCAAGGATTTGGAGATTTTGATTGGGTAGATGACAAAAATACCAGAAGAAGTACAAGTGGCTATTGCTTTTATATTGAAGAATGCTTTAGTTATTTGGTTGCAAAAAATTTTTAGTTATCTTAATGTTCATATTCATTTTTCTATGCCGAAATTTTCAGATAGTCAAAGGGCTATTGCTATTGCAAAAAATCTTGTTCATCATGCAAGGACAAAGTATATTGAAGTACATTATCATTATGTTAGGGAACATGTATCTAAAAAGCACATTGAGCTTATCTATGTACCTACGAGTGAGAATGTGGCATATATTTTTACTAAAGCATTATTGAGAGACAAACATCAAAAGTTATTTAGATTATTGAATCTTATGCCAATGTGACGTTGAAGGGGCCATTGTTGGAAAACAATGTCAATATTGTAAAAAACCCTAGTTTTCTAGCAAACCCTAATTTAAAAAATGATCCAAATGGTTAAAGTGGTAAACATGGTCTACCAAATCAAAATGTTTTTATTTATTCTAATAGATCTTTCCAAGAGCTTTCTTTTGATATGACACTTTTACCATGAGACTTCAATTAGGGTTCCAAAAGCCTAACCCTAGTTTCAGAAATGCAACACAGCATTGGATAGCGCTCTGTCCCCTGATTCATAAAAGCATATGCTTACGGGTGATCATGTTTGCAAGCTTTTTTGGCAATTTTCGTTTTTCATGGTCTTTTTGGAGGGCTTATAAGCCTATAAAGGAAGGTCCATATTGCAAAATTTCAACATCAACTTATGCACTAGGGCTAAGAGTAGCTTTGGAGGTACTTGGAGGTGATTTGTTACTGACTCTGAAGTGGTTTGCTACTGTCCACTTCTCCTACACACACCTTGAGTGTATGTCAGCTGAGTTTTACAAGTTGCTGTATATTTTATGTTATTCTTCTATTCCTGCTTATGTACCAAGTTTTATTACCTATCACTTCAAGGAGGCAAATCTTCTAGCTGCTTATTTTAGAGGAGAAACCCTAAATTCTGTTAGGGTTGCAATTTTGCCCTAATTCACTTTTGCTTTTGTTATTGCCTTTGGAAAAGTGGATGAGCCTGCTATATATAAGCTCACCTTTATGTATCTCTCACCTAGTAAAGGTGTGGGAAAGAAATGCATAAAATTCGTGCACCACGAATTAATTCGTTCTATGAATTTTACAAATTTTCATTTGGGCATAAAATTCGCAAATTATTGTACTATGGTGGGCATGCATATTTTGTTTCCATCAGTTCCTGAATTTTGGTTGTACTGTACGAAGTAATCTGCATGTGGGAGGATATAGGTATGTGTTTTTCATTTATATGTATGTGCATGTTGGTTTAAAATAAATTTGTGGGATTAACTTACATATATATATATATAATTTTTTTTTGCAGGTGTCATGTTCAAGCTCCTTCAATCTTTTCGAGGATGAATAGTGCATTTAATAGCCAGATATTGGCAGAAAAGCTTAAAAAGCTCGATAACTCGCAGCAGAGTATCGAAAGTATCCTCATCAATGTCCAAATATTGTTTCTAAATAATGATCTAATAAAGTGATCACTTATATCTGTTCCCCAATTTTAAGGGCAGCATATGTCATTAATATAGCAGTTTGTTCTCTAAGGTGAAGAAGATGAGGTTTTGCTAAAGAATAAATATATAGCATGCTTCAGGCCAAACATTCAATAATTTTTCTTGATGTGTCTCTTCTAGTACAAAAATTTATCTCTAGATCAATGTTTTGACCATATGATGCAGCATAATTTATTGCTAGAGTTGACACAATCTACACAGCATAACGTGACTATGATAGTGGAATTTCGCAAGTTCAATTTTGTGTTATGTGGATTTTATCCTGATGTATAGATTATGGTTTGTATGAGTTTTGCTTTTTGGGTTAGACACTCTGATTTTCTGGATTCCCACGGACCAGATTTTCATGAATACATTTGAGGTCAAGGAAAACATGATTTTATGTTCTTTATGGAAGATGGAATAAGAAAAACCAATTTTCTTTGTTTTCTGACACAAGTTTTATACTTTCAATACATCACAGTTAATGCTAGTAGTCCCCTTGAAGTGTTTTCTATTGAGGTTTGTCTTCTATACATTCATAATCTTTCTCAGCTCTCTCTCATTGGTGCATCTTTCACCGCAAGAAGGCGCGATTGGTGGTAGAGACCTGGGAAAGGCAGTTTCGAGAACTTCCAAAAGAGCAGCAAATACCTTTTTTGTATCTTGCAAATGATATTCTACAAAATAGTAGGCACAAGGGTGGGGAGTATGTTACTGAGTTCTGGAAAATTCTTCCTGGTACCTTGAAAAATGTTCTGCAAAAGGGGGATGAACAGATGCATAATGTTGTCTCCCGTCTGGTAAGTGGCATCACGTAGAAGTCATCGTCAAGGTTTTACTTGTGGTGCCATTTTTGGTGCGTTCACTGTTGGCCATTGGATGGATCAAGACTTTATATGAAAGATATGTCTTTGATCGGGTTCTTGCAATGCTTATTGTTTGACAGGTTGATATTTGGAATGATAGGAAGGTCTTTGGGTCAAAAACTAAAACCTTTCGAGAGGAACTACTTGGAAAAAATCGGTCAACAGGCTCAGCCGAGGATCATATCAAGTCAAACTATACAATTAGGATCGTAAGCAGTTAGTAGGAACCTCTCTCTTTCTTTAATAGAGAGTAGTTTTTAATGTTCCCATTGATTCCTTTTCACCCTTGGCTCTTGCAGAAGGTACCAATAGGTGGCATTCAAGAGAAACTGGCATCTGCTTATCAAGCTGTGCATAATATCGCATCTGATGAGGATGCTGCATTGGGTCGGTGTAATGCAGTGGTTACTCGTATTGAGGCACTGGAAAAAGAAGTTGGTGACTCCAGAAATTTGTGTGAGTACTCAATGTTGTGAGATTTCTTGCTTCTGCATCACATTTACGTCAATTGTGAAGTATGTGCCTTTTCGGCAACAGTAGATCAATGGCCATAATGCCAAGCATATGGTTTATGTGTGAGGTCATATCCATACCCACATGCAGAGAGATGCACTGCTATTCTCTCTCCCTCTCTTATTGGTATTATTTTTTATTCTCTTTTCTCATTCTTTTTTGGTCCCATAGGTCATTTTGACCTTCTCAAATTGTTAATATGCCATTTTGTTTCAATCTTTCCCTTGTTTTTTTGGTTAAAGAAAAATATTATTCAATGCAGACTTTCTGTAGATGCCTTTTTCAAACCAGACAAGGAAATCTTCATGTTCGCTCTGATCAGTTGGGATGTTTGCTGTTTTATGTTGTGGATCCCCTCAGCTTTTTCTTTCTTCCTTTCACTACCCTACAAAAGGATTTCTTCTAATGTTGATCTCTTTGTTCTCCTCATTTGTGAACATGTTGGCGTGTGTATCTGTATATGTGTTTGCGTGCAATTCTTACTTAAGCTCATAAATTCAGAGAAATCTGAACTCATGGTACACATGAATCTTGTTTCGACCTGATTGCACATTTTTCTTTACCTAGACTCCAAAAGAATGAAGAATCAGTGTTCAAGTAAGGTTACTGATGCCCTAACCAAGCTTACAGAACTGGATAAGTAATCAATACATAGGATTTAGGAGATTATATTCTTCTTGCATCACACAAGGGATAGGAGGCCTTGAGACTTGTTAAAAGATGAAGAGAATATATTGTTAGATGGTTGTTTCTCCTAAAGTAAAATGGAAACTGAGTCATGATTCGAATTGGAATGGATATAGGTGAATCCCAATGTAGTTTGATATCCCTTCGCCTCCTATATGGAATTCAATTTCAGATGGGAGCACATGAGGTGGGGATGAGCATGCGTTTTTGAGACACAGGTGACATTATGGTGCTTATGGGTTGGCTGCTAGACTTTCTCAGCTATGATACTGAAAAAAACAATTCTCAATGAAATTGAACTCCTTAAAAAACAAGTAACTTTTTTTTTTTCAGTCCTAAGATCTGAGTTCTTGTAGATGGCAAAACCATACTTATTATTGATGGCAACTAGTTGGATGGTTGTGATAGTATGATCATTAGATCCTCCAAGATTCTCCCTGCTAGACAAGACAAGATACAAGCCATACTTGTGAAAAGAATAGAAGGTGGGACATCTGAAAGATCCCAATTAGCTACCTGCCACTCTCCTCCCAACCTTAAATAGCCCTTGCCCTTGGCACCTCTAGAATCTTCACTAAGGTCTAAACACTCCTCATATGGCCACTCTGAGGAGATGGAATAACCTCGAAGATCCGTGCTAGAGCCTTGGCTCCCCCGAGCTCTGGTCCTTGACCCGGCTAGGGTCCTCGACCAAATGCAGGTAGACCAATGGTAGACCATGGAGGTCTAAATAAATCTAACACTCTCTTCCCCTTCTAGAGATCACTGTCCTCAGTGACCAAGGAAGGAAAGTGTTTGCGAATCAGAGCTTCTGATTCCCAAGTAGCATCTGTGAGTGGATGGCTAGTCCATGCTACTAAATACTCTGGTATGGAGCGATTTCTCAACTTCCGCTCCCTCTTATCAAGAACCTGAAATGGAACATCGGGCTGAGATGCTCTATTTTCTAAAGCAACTAAACTATCTACACAATTCTCATCTCGAGAAATGTATGGTCTCAACTTGATAACATGGAAAACTGGATGAAGCAATTGCAATTTATATGCAACATCACTAATCTTCTTGATTACTGTCCAAGGTCCACAAAATCTAGGGGATAACTTGGGTTTCTGACCCACTGTCAATGATGAACCAAGTGGAACCTGTAAAAACACACGATCTCCCTCTTGAAACGTTCGTGGTGTTCGATGTCGATCTACAAATGCTTTCATCCTTTAAGCAGCTTGCTGGAGATTGAACTAAGCTATTTTTAAGTTAGCTTGCATATCTGTCAAAAATTGTGAAGCACTCGGAGATTTCCTAGGTAATCCAATGGTAGCTAGACTATGTGGAATAAATCCATAGATCACCTCAAAAGGTGCAAGCCTAGTAGTCTTGTGCTTCCAACTATTATAAGCAAATTCAACTAATGGGAGAAAACTATCCCAATCTGTTTGCTTTTCTAAAACATATGCCCGTAGCATATCTTCCAGTTTTTGATTAACTCTTTCGGTCTGACCGTATGACTGTGGATGCTATCCACTACTCATCTTGAGTTGAACTTGAAGCTTTTTGAACATGTGTTTCCAAAAATTTCCGGTAAACCTGGAATCCCTATCTGAAACTATAGATCTAGGTAGACCATGCAATCTAAAAATATTCTGAATAAAAAGTTCCGTGACTTGCGGAGCCTCCACTGATTCCTTTGTAGGAATAAAGTGTGCCATTTTGCTCAGACGATCAACCACTACAAGAATAGCATTCTTCTGTCGTGGTGTTCTAGGTAAACCCATTATGAAGTCCATGGAAATACTATCCCAACAATACTGTGGTATCTCCAATGGCTGTAGCACACCTGGAGAACTAATTCTCTCTGCTTTATTCACCTGACATTTAAAACACTGACTTACATAATTGTTTACATCTTTGACCATCTTTGGCCACCAAAAGGTACGCCTTATCAATTGCAAAGTTTTCTCAATACCAGGATGTCCTGCACAAGGTACATCATGGTTCTCGAAAATAACCTCTTTTCTAAACTTCCCTTCTTGGGAATTAGGCACACAAAACTTCCCCTTTCTTTTGAGCAAACCTTGCTCCACTTGAAAATTTGGGAATGCTTGGTCTTTATCATTTTGTGATAACTTGCTGACAATAATCATCTTCAGTCTGTGAATCTTTGATTTCTTGGATCAAATCACTATCAAGAACTGTGAAGCTAATATGATGCAAAATACGAGATAATGCATCTGCAACTGTATTCATTTTTCCTTTTCTATATAGAATTTCCATATGAAATTCTTGCATCAACTCAGCCCATCTAGCCTGTCTCCCCCGAAGATGATGCTGGGAACAGAAATACTTCAATGTGTGATGATCTGTGTATACTTTAAAAGTTGCACCATAAAGATAATGTCTCCAAATCTTTAAAGCATGAACTATTGCATATAATTCTTGTTCATGGACAGACCAGTTTCTCTGAGCTAGAGAAAGTTTCTTACTTTCAAAAGCTACTGGTCTTCCATCTTGAATCAAAACTGCACCAACTGCGATGCCACTAGCATCGGTTTCTATTTCAAAAGGTTTTTCGGGGATCTACCACCAATAAAATTGGGGCACTTGAAATTGCTTGTTTCAATGTGTCAAAAGCTTTCTGTTGTGCACTAATCTAGATAAATTTTTGATTATTCTGTAACAAATCCGTAAATGGCGTAGCTATGTGTGAATAGCTTGCAATGAATTTCCTATAGAAAGCTGATAATCCTAAGAATGATCGCAACTGGCGCTCATTCTGAGGAATCGGCCGACCAAGGATCACAAAAACTTTCCGTGGATCCATTCTAATTCCTTCTACAGAAATTATATGTCCTAAGTACTCAACCTCATATAAACATAGCTGTGTCTTCTCTGGATTGACGTACAAAGTATTGTCATCCAACATTTAAAAAACTGTACGCAAATGACATTCATGTTCTTCCAAACTTTTACTATAAACCAACAGATCATCTACAAAATCAACCACAAACTGACCAATGAAAGGACGAAAAAATATCATTCATGAGCATCATAAAAGTAGCTGGTGCATTAGTTAAACCAAAAGGCATTACAAGATACTCATAATGACCAAATCTAGTACGAAAAGCTGTTTTATGTACATCATCGTCCTTAACTCTTATTTGATGATAGCCACTTTTTAAGTCTATTTTACTATATACAATAGCACCTCCTAGTGCATCCAGAATATCATCAATGCGAGGCATCGGATACTTGTGTTTTATTGTAACTTTATTTAGTGCTCTAAAGTCTATACACATCCTAAAAGATCCATCCTTTTTGCGAACCAAAAGCACTGGGGCTGCAAAAGGTGAATAACTGGATCTGATAAGTCCTTTGTCAAGATACTCCTCGACAGTACGACGTACTTCTGCCTCCTCTTGCAGACTCATTCGATACGGTTGTCCGGCCGGTGGATGAGCTCCTGGTACTAGCTCAATCCTATGCTCCACTTTTCTGGGAGGCGGAAGACCTGAAGGTAACTCTGAAAGAAACAAGTGGTGGAATTCAGTTTTCATTCTAGAAGCTAGCTGAGCCTCCAGACTAGTTTGAATCTGTAAATTTAACAACTCTTTATGCTCAAAATATAAGAAATACAAATACTTACACTCTGCTTTTACCATTGCAGAGGTAGATGCTTGTCTGTACACTTTGACGTCCGGCTCTCCACGGATGATAATGCGGAGACCATTGTGATTGAACTGATATATGTGGGTCTGAAAATCAATAGTTTGCTTCTTACTTGCATGCCACTGTTTACTGAGGACGAGATCAAATCTAGCCAACCTGGCGATCTCGAAATCTAGCTCATCTCTATAAGTCTGTATTTGGACCGGTAATCCAACAACTCGTCGATCCCAGATCTCAGATCCCTTCCCATCTTCCAACTCTACCCTGTAGGTGTATGCAGGTGGAGTAGTCTTCAACTTAAGTTTCTTGACTAAGGAAGAGTTAATAACATTATGTGTGGATCCTGTATCAAATAGAACTTTAACGAGATGTCCATGAACTTTCCCACTCATGACAACCAACTCGGTGTCTGGAAACTGATACCCTTTTTGAGCTACTGGGGATAACACCACATCTGGAACATTCTTAACCTTCTTAGTCACTGTTATATTTAAGATGGGTTGTTTATCTTTAGATGGAGGATCCATCTCAGTGTCTGTAGCTAGAAGATCAAAATCCGAAGGAGATGATGGAGTGGAAGGCGATGACTGCTGCCTCTCCACCACCATCGCTGCAGATATCTTCTTTTTCTTCTTAGGACACATCCTGTAAGGATGCCGACCTAGGCATTCATAACAAAGACCCTCACGGCGAGCCTTTTCTTTCTGTTGCTGAGTCAAATTGGATCTTTGAAAAGCTCTAACTGCCATGGATGCACTTACTTTCCTCTTCCCACGACTCGAAGTCTGAATGACATTGTAAAAAGACCAGAACATTAGAAATACTTAAATATATAAAAAAATAATGATTTCTGGTATACACATAACCCTGGAAGTTAGTTTTCATCTCCAAGTGAAATCAAATGAATTGGATCTATGGTCATGAATTTATGACCAAAACTCTGCAAACCTATACCTACGTATAGGAGGTCCTGGAAGTGAGACATAGCTCCCAAGATCCACTGAGTAGACCTATCAAATGAAGTCCAAATTCAGTGAAACTTGGGTCATTGGAAAGCTTATCTAAGCACCTATTTGTACACCAAGTTTCACTTGAATATCACTCTCCAACTAAGAGAAACAAGCAAAATAGTGTCTGCAACACCTCCATATTTTTCACTACTCAGGAATTAGACCAGAGGGAAGATTATAGTCGTAGACTCCCCAAATGAATTCCAAATGACTTCAAATTTGATGCAAACTAAGATGACATAGCTACAAAACATGTCCAAAAGAATTTTCCTTAATTGGACATTCCATGAAAGAGAAATGGCAAAAAGACCAGACCTTTGCGCACTTCTCTGGCGAGTCCTCGCCAGAGGGACCAGAGAGCTAAAATAGCCTTTACACTCCTCAAAACTTATCCAAATCATATGAAATGTATATATGTCTATTGGAACACTATGCTCCAGCACATATCCAAATTTCATAGCATTTGGACAAGTGGTGTGAGAGAAGCACCCAAGTTTCTGCACACCTGCAACAAATTACTAGAGAAAATTCCCTGCACAATGATCAGAGAGAATTTCACTTTCCTCTTAACTCAAAAAATCCAAATGAAATGAAATTTGAGGGACACCAACTACAATAGGTAAGCTTTAAAACCCAATAAAAAACTCTCCAAATGGATATTGCCACAAAGAGATATGACTCTGACAAGACACCCCTGTCAACATTCGAGAGGGTGTTCCAAGAAACAACAGCTCTGAAGTATTGAAATCCTTTGACCTACTAAAATAACTCCAAGAAACATAAAAATTGGTGAGTAGGTAAACCACTATATCAAGTACCATCATACAAATTTTGAGGGAAATTGGAGCTTCCTACATGACTTTATGATTATCACAACATGGAGAAGGACCATTTCAAGTTGCTCAAATAACAAATTAAAGATACTTTCATGCTTTTTGCTATGCATTTGAGCTAACTCACCTATAATAAAACCATATAATGAAGTGATATGCTCAAATATGGTTACATGAGTAATAAAAAGATTCATATGCAACAAATCATTCATCATGAATTTATTTATTTACAACAAGCAAATTATGCATTGGTTCTAGTTCTAACAAAGCCTTGGCTCCCACGAGCTCTGGTCCTTGACCCGGCTAGGGTCCTCGACCAAATGCAGGTAGACCAATGGTAGACCATGGAGGTCTAAATAAATCTAACAACATCGGACCAATTTCCCAGCCATAGAGACAAACAGACCCACCCCCAAGGCTGGAAGTCTACAGTACAATGGGCAACCATCCTGAAGAACTGGTGTCCCATACCACTAGCCTCCACCAGTATGGTTGTAGTGAGGCTTTATCGAGAGAGGCCAAGAACTGGTGTCCCATACCACTAGCCTCCACCAGTACGATTGTAGTGAGGCTTTGCCGAGAGAGGCCAATACGGTTGTAGTGAGGCTTTGCCGAGAGAGAATTGGGTCATTTAAAATGACCCAATTCTCTCTGAATTGGTGGGATCAAATACACATTAGAAGGACAACATCCTAGGTGGACACATGCTAAAGATACCCATCCATATGTCCTAGAAGGGTGGAGATGTAACACTTCTTTGCTATTGTTATCCTTGACAATCTCCTTGGTAATAAAACCAAGGAAATGACTATTCAATGATGTCATTGACTCGCAAGCAAAGTGGACACAGGCACGGTGCTTCCAATTGATTACATACTCAAGATAAGTGGTCCTCGGAGACCTACTCTCCCTTTGATCAACAACCAAATTGGGCTCCAATGGAATGTATCGGGTGGTATCCTCCAAACTTGGGATCTTCTTTGGAGGTATCACAAAATTGTCTCGTCCAAATTGCTCTTTTAGTAATGTAGAGGAAGAGGACAAAGTAACTATGCTCTTGAGGAGAGGACTAAGTATAACCATATTGTTTTTGTTCTCAACAAGAAAGAACCATCTCCCTTTCTTGAGAATACTATTAACTCTTTACAAGAGGAGGACAGAAAGAATGTAGTGGATATCACTACCTCAAGTGTTAGCACATGCTGAAGCATAAGGCACTTTTTCTATTTCCCTTGGTGGTTGAATCATCTTTTGGATAATCAATTTTGCGTGGTTTTACATATGTTGGCAGTGGTCTTCCTTGAGATCTATAATCAGTCATGTGAAATTTCTGTAGTATCTTTTAAGATACTTTTCTTGTGAAAGGTGGAGTAATTTTCTACTTTTGTCCCTCACAATCCTCATGCCCACAATATGCTCTGCTCATCCCAAATCTTTCATGGAAAATTTTGATTTTAAATGTGTTTTCAGCTATGATAATGCACGAGTACTTTTCCCCTGTTCAAAGCATGTCATCCACATTACATCAAGATTATTATGCTTCCATCTGCTGAATGTTTTATGTACAAGGAGTGGTCATCTTCACTTCTCTTGAAACTATGTGAGAGCATGAAGGAATGAAACCTTTTGTACCATTTTCTAGGTGCTTGCTTGAGTCTATATAAGGTTCTTCTTAAACTACACACATAATCCTTCTTGTCACACTCTTCGAATCCTTTTGATTGTTGCATGTAGAGCTCTTCCTTTATATTTCCATGCAAGAAATCCGTTTTTACATCCATTTGAACTAGCTCAATATCTTGTTTGGCTACAACTGCAAGCAACATGCATATGGTAGTCGTCTCGCCATAGGAGACAAGACTTCTTGAAAATCCATTCCTTCCTTTTGTGTATACCCTTTGGCTATCAATCTTGCCTTATGCTTTGGATGGCAATCCACACTCTTGATCAAAACCCATTTGTTTGGAATTGCTTCTTATCTTTGGGTAAAGGTACTAAATCCTAAGTGTGGTTTTCTTGTAGTGCTTTCGTTTCCTCTTGCATGGAAAGCAGCTACTTTTTGTGTAATGCACAAGACTTAGCTCCTTTAAAGGTGAGAGGCTCTTTTTCATCTTCTAGCCTAATCCACCTGACCACCTCTGAGCTGACCTCAATTCAACGTAATCACAATCGCAATCTCAATCACAATCTCAATCACAATCACAATCTCATTCCTAGAAAGAAAATGAGCGTGATCAATGCACAACCATAATCCGTACCCGTAGTTCTCAATCTTCGTCTGGAGATCTCCCCTCCGGAATTGCACGACCAATCATGCCTTTTTAGATATGTGCTCATGGAATTTGCATGCTCCAAGTTAGCATTTCTTTTGCATGTCTCATGCAAGGCTCCTAGACCGGCCACGCGTTTACTTTTCATGTCCACCTCAAGAATCGAACCTACAAAAATAGAGGCAATCCTTGCAATACACTCGCGCACACGTTGATCACCCCAAAAACATCTACATACCAATCAGCGTTTTCTAAACCCGCGACCATGAATAAGATGAATCATGACTTTTTCTTTTGTTTGTTCGTTAAAAAGAAAATAAAAAAATAAAAAAATAAAATTGTTTTTATAATTTATTTTTCAAATTTAATTTTTTATAAAGTACCAAAGAACGGAACTTTTCTAAGCCTCGTAACTCAAAAACAATGAGGAACTTTTCTAAGCCTCGTAACTCAAAAACTACAAAATTTTCAATCAAATAAAGTTTTTCTACTAAGAGCACTCTACCTTTCTCTCATACAACACACTCTCTAATTCTACATCTTCATGCTCAGATTTGACACACAAATTTCATGCGACAACTTCCTAGAGAGAGAATGTAAAAACGTATTGCTACAAAAATTTTGGAGGCAATGATTAGAATATCCTAAACATGAAATCTCATTATTATCCGCACATCATTTTCTGGAAAAGAACATCTATCTCAATATGGTATATTACAATACCTATCTGCTACTCTTGTGATTTTCGTGGATCTTCTCACTTAACGATTTACATTTGCTGGTATCTCTACATCCTCATGTGGGATGTCGATTTGTACTTCATCACATGGCTGATATTCTCTGTTTTCAGCTTGCTGCCCATCAGCGTGGTGCTGATTTCCAGCTCTCAACCTGTCACCAAAATCTTTATTTTGTTTTCCATCTTCTTCTGGTTCAAATACGAGGGCATGTTTTGTTGTTG
>MU260452.1:17500-20000 GCA_020310875.1 Ceratopteris richardii
CATCTTGAGTTGAGAAATGAGAAACTATACAATCGATCAACTCAACTAGAGTTGTGAAGGATGCGGCTTGCATCAGATATCAACTCATGTGACTTGAATCAAATATTGACTCAAAATAAATTGAAATTTATACAACTTGTATGAATCCAATTATATGAAATGAGAAGAACTAGCAAAGTTCTCCTGTTCCATGTTCTTATGGCACTATATATATTTCTAAAAATTTCGACAAAGTCTCCTCTGTCCTACTGAGAATGGTCACCATAAACCAATGCTCAAAAAAACAAGTATCTAGGGTATATCTAGTCCATGGTCATCACACCATCTCAAAAAATATCATAAAAAACCTGTGAAAAGTCTTTTCCTTTCAACAATGCCTCCTGCATAAACAATTTCCAACAACAGCAGATTAAATATAGATTTTAACTAACTTTTATTCATCCAAAATCTATGAAACTTTCTAGCCTTTTTTAGCTTTTCTCAAGCTTTAATTAGGCACAAAAATCACTTGATTTGGATATTTTCTAAGAGTTTTATGACCAATTTACTAGAAGGGTCGAACACTTGACGACCAACTGAGAGAATATACAGGGTCATCTTCTTGAAGCCCTTTGTTTCCAAATCTAGATCACCTCATCTAGTTTGGTCTCACAAAATTTCAATTCAAAATGAAATCAAATACTCATTCAAAAGTATAATTTTGTCTCTGCTACACCTGCACTTAGGTGAGCCTAGAAACACTACTGCTGCACTTTTGTAATATCTTGTAACTATGAAGGTAACTTCCAAAATCCTTGAATTTTGGTTATAACATAGGGTCTACACTAGAGTAGCTTTTCCAACAAAAATTTTTGAAATTGGAGTTTCCAATAGGAAAATATCATGTGCTCATCAGACATATGTATCACTCTTTGGAAAATCCTCGCCAAAGATTGATCTGAGAAGAATAGATCCTTTGACCTATCAAATGATGTCCAATTACTACCCAATTTGAATAGCATATAGCTACTACTATCTTCTCTTATTGATATACATTTCATAGTATTTGGACATTTCGAGCTTCCACAATGACCAAAATACTAAGCATCTATACCTACAAAATTTTAAACATTTATAGAGGCTAACTTTTACTCTTTTCTTTATATCTCCTAAACGGAGAAACATTTCATCTTGAAATTTTATTGACACCATCTTGAGGTGTGTGGCTAATGTTAGAAACAAAAATCATTTAGTTAGAGTAAATGAGCTAAGAGAACCAAGCACCTCTAGGTGACATGGTCTCTGATCATTTCTTAAATTCCAGAGGCTGCACTTTGATGTGCAGAGATTATTTGACCTACAGTACCATAAAGTTCATCTATCAAGCTTTCATTTCCAAGAAAAATCCATTTGGATCTTCCAATTAAGAGAAATGCTCTTTGCAACAGGCCTATGTCACTTGTTTTTGGCCTCTACCTCTACTAGTAGCACTTTTAGTGCAGAGGTCATTTGACCTATCTAAAGGCCTCCACATTACTTGAAACTTTTTCAGCTTAAAGAAAAGCCTAGGAGCTACTTTATCTCCAAATTTCAATAAATTTGGGCATTCCCTCAAAGAGTAGCATCCGAATCTCTATGAGGCTGCTACCTCATTAACTATTTGCTCAATCATTTTTTTTTAAATCTAAAATTGACAAGACATGTTAATCCTTATGATTAAACAAACTCATTCATTATCTTGGATGGATTATGATATGGATATATATCCATGCATATAATGATCATCTAGATCAATGCAAATCAATTAACCATCACGAGTCATCTCGTTGAAAAATCAACTCTTTACATAGTATCCACCTTTTAGTGAAAGTGAACATCTATGGATGTCATTCTATTCATTGTGCTTCTTGCACATTCATTAATATCATCATAACTGATCACATACAAGCACTTAGTATTTGTATTGATGATCATAACCATAACACTCTTGTGCGTTTCAAGATATGTGTCTATATCAAGTACATATACTCGCATGAAAAACAATTTATGTGCTCATGTGTTACTAGTCAAAAACACATCTTAGTTGTTCTTGATGTATATACCTTGTCCTTTACTCTCTAAAGGCACAATTAACCTATGCATGATACCTCTATCACATACCTCATGCTCATTCTAACTCATCATGGTGATACATAAAAGTGATCTTCTATAAATAGAAAATGCATCATGCACTTCAACTTTCTAGCAATCATATCGTTTATGTATGAATGCATTCACTCATGCATCTTCTTCTCTACTTCAACCAATTTATATGCTTTTATCTATGCAAACATAAGACTTCCTCTCTCTCACAACACAACATCACTCTAGTTCTCACATGGCATATAACGCCATGTGGCTACAAAATTTCCGGCTGCATTTCGCCAGGAAAATGAAGTCTGAAAAAAATAATAATAATCTTTACAATGATAGGCATCAGCCTAGTGGTTGGAAAACCACTTTATTTACTCCATAAACCTGC
>MU260452.1:60000-157500 GCA_020310875.1 Ceratopteris richardii
TATGGTTGAAAAAAATAAGAGAAAAGTTGACATACCACGTGAGACATGGTAGTATTTTTGTAAGGAGCTATGTCTTTAGGAATCATTTCTTGAGCAAAAGATATACAAAATAGTTTATAGTATTGTGAGTTATAATTATCATTCGTTTTATAAATATTATTTATTTGATCTATGTTTTTTTGTTTCATTAAATAAACACAATCTGCTACAAAGAAGACATTTGAGTCAGGTCATACATTGTGCTTAGGCCAAATGGGCAATCATGGTTTTGCTACTATATTTATAAGTATATGTATTATTGAAACTATATTTTTTATTCTATTTAGAACATTAATCATTTATCTTTCTTATTTATTTGAATGCAAGAAAAGGATTATGATCGTATCCTATGAAAAATGAAATCAATTTTGCTACACATTGTGGATATCAACATCTGAGTGAGTACGTACGAGATCATCCAGATGCTTTTGTGAGTATTATTAAATTTGATATAATTTAATTTATTTTTATCGATGTTTTATATGTTTTATTTATTTATGTTTGTTATATGTAATACACAAGTATTACGGAGAGGCAGATATGGATGAAGTGGAGAGACAGACTCAAGAGGGATGATATCGATCATCACAAAGTACTGACCCCTCTATCTATGATGCTTCTTTGGATACACCAGATCATGATGATGAGGTTGATCGTGATGATGTGAATGATAATGATGAGGGAGGGGATTTAGATGATTGACATTCTACATGGGATGTATTATTTACATTGATACACACACACACACACACACACACACACATATATATATATATATATATATATATATATATATATATATATATATATATATATATATATATATATATATATATATATATATATATATATATATATATATATATATATATATATATATATTCATTCTCATTCCAATTATGTTTTTAATTGTGTCTATGGTATTAATTAATGAAAAAATTGTACTAATGATTTTTTTTATAGTTTATATTTAACATGTGATTTATTAGTTTAATTGTATAATTCATTGATATTGTATGTGTGTTTGTGTGTATATATGTATGTATGTGCATGCAGTTGTTTGTGTATATGTATGTATGCACATGTGGGTATATATCTATATTTGTGTAAGTATGTGTATGTGCATGTATGTGTGTGTATGTGTGTGTGTATGTGTAATGTAGGTGTATGTGTATGTGTGTGTATGTGTATATGTGTGTATGTGTATATATGCATGTGTATGTGTACATGTGTATATGCATGTGTATATGTATGAGCATGCATGTGCATGTGCATGCATCTGCATTTGCATGCATGTGTGTGTGCATGCATATGCATGTGCATATACATGTGTATAAGTATGTGTTTATGTGTGTGTGTATGTGTATGTGTATGTGCAATATGTGCATGGATGCATGCCCATGCAGGTGCATATAGATATGTTTGTGCGTATGTGTATGTTTGTGCGTATGTATATGCATGTGTGTATGTGTATGTGTATGTGTATGTGTATGTGTATGTGTATGTGTATGTGTGTATGTGTGTGTGTGTGTGTGTGTATGTGTATGTGTATGTGTATGTGTATGTGTATGTGTATGTGTATGTGTATGTGTATGTGTATGTGTATGTGTATGTGTATGTGTATGTGTATGTGTATGTGTATGTGTATGTGTATGTGTATGTGTATGTGTATGTGTATGTGTATGTGTATGTGTATGTGTATGTGTATGTGTATGTGTATGTGTATGTGTATGTGTATGTGTATGTGTATGTGTATGTGTATGTGTATGTGTATGTGTATGTGTATGTGTATGTGTATGTGTATGTGTATGTGTATGTGTATGTGTATGTGTATGTGTATGTGTATGTGTATGTGTATGTGTATGTGTATGTGTATGTGTATGTGTATGTGTATGTGTATGTGTATGTGTATGTGTATGTGTATGTGTATGTGTATGTGTATGTGTATGTGTATGTGTATGTGTATGTGTATGTGTATGTGTATGTGTATGTGTATGTGTATGTGTATGTGTATGTGTATGTGTATGTGTATGTGTATGTGTATGTGTATGTGTATGTGTATGTGTATGTGTATGTGTATGTGTATGTGTATGTGTATGTGTATGTGTATGTGTATGTGTATGTGTATGTGTATGTGTATGTGTATGTGTATGTGTATGTGTATGTGTATGTGTATGTGTATGTGTATGTGTATGTGTATGTGTATGTGTATGTGTATGTGTATGTATGTGTATGTGTATTGTGTATGTGTATGTGTATGTGTATGTGTATGTGTATGTGTATGTGGATGTGCATGTGCATGTGCATGTGCATGTGCATGTGTATGTGTATGTGTATGTGTATGTGTATGTGCATGTGCATGTGTATGTGTATGTGCATGTGTATGTGTATGTGTATGTGTATGTGTATGTGTATGTGTATGTGTATGTGTATGTGTATGTGTATGTGTATGTGCATGTGTATGTGTATGTGTATGTGTATGTGTATGTGTATGTGTATGTGTATGTGTGTGTATATGTATGTGTATGTGTATTTGTAAGTGTATGTGCATATGTGTGTGTATGTGCATGCGTATGGGTGTTTATATGTGTATATGTGCATGTGTATGTGTATGTATATAAGTATGTGTATGTGTATGTATATAATTATGTGTATGCATGTGTGTGTATGTGTATGTGCATGCATGAGTGTGCATGTGCATGTATATGTGTATATGTGCATGTGAATATGTAAGTGTAAGTATGTTAATTAATGAGAATAAAACAATTTAAATGGTATAAAAACAATGAAAATTGTACTTACAATAATCAGCCTATATTATGCTCAGTGAACATCTTGAATAACCTACAAGAGAGAGAGAGAGAGAGAGATCAAGAGAGAGAGAGAGAGAAATTAGAAATTGAAAGAGAGGGAGGGGAAAAGAAGGAGAAAGAGAGAGAGAGAGAGAGAGAGAGAGAGAGAGATTGAGAAAGAGAGAACTCAAGCTCCTATGCATAGTGAAGATATGAACGTTCGATCGATCTTTGATCGGATGCACACAAAATGACGATCGAAGAGTAATCCAACTTTTTTTTTGGTCAAATGCAACCGTCGCATAAGCGATGTGCAAACTTCATATAGGCGATTCTCTAAATCATCGCATATGTGATGTTTCTAAGTGTCGCATATGCGATGCTTTTTAATGTCGCATATGGGATGCTATATAGTATCGCATAGGTGACACTCTAAATGTGTTGCATATGTGACCCTCACATTAGCGACACTTCAATTAACATCGCTAATAACCTCAAAAATAGCATTGATCAGAGTTTCATTTAAATGATGGTGCATGCTCAACACTCAATACAAAAAAATGCCCAATCACGTAGCGATGAAAGTGTGTTGCATCAATCGTCACTATGCCCCCTATTCCTTGTAGTGAGTCGAGATCCCTAATAGGAAGAAAAAAGGTTAAATAGTAAGGCAAGGTTTACATTTAGTATAAAATGCAAGGTTGTTGTTGAGTAGGGAGTGATTATACAACAACACAAGGTCTACAAGCAATATGTTTTTGATCCATAGGACATCGTAGGTCAATAAGAAAATCAAATGTTCACGTGGAGCAAAATAAGATGCTTCAGTATAGAAAGGGTGAAAAGCCAAGTATATTGAAATTTTGAATAGAAAGGGTACACACACCAAGTGTGAAAGTAATTTTGGTAGATCTATAAGTTTAGAGCCATCATTGATGCATCTATTGAAGGAGAAGAATATGATTTTATTTCTTTCTAAAGAAAACATGTGAATTACATGTTCTAATATAGATTTGAATAAAGAAATCGAAATGAAAGGTTTGCAAGCAAGATATTTTAAGAAATTAGAATAGTAACTAGAATTGAAAAGGACAAAAGTTATTAAGAAGAAGTATAGAAATTCATAAGTATAAATTTGCATTTCTCAAGGTCAATTAGACAAAAGAAAGGATTATGGCATAAGGTCCAGTACATCCTCAAAAGCAACACAATGTGTTTCAAGATTCAAAGGAATCAATAATAGATTAGAAAGATTATTTCTATCCATCTAGGAGATAGTAGAAGATCCTCCAAATGTATAGATGATATATTTAGACTACATGCATGAACTAGTGATACATATATTAGCAAAAGGAATGTGATGACATTTAGGTCTTATGTAGAAGATAATGGGACACTTACAAGAAAGATAGAGTATCAAAACCAAAAAATTAGATAGGTTTTAAAGGATATGTGAATGGAAAATATGCTAGAAAAGAAGATAGAATGGGATAAATCTAGCTATAATGCATGAAGAATGAAAAAAATTCACTAGCTTCAAAGATGGATTGCAGCATATGACTCATGCCACAACTATCCTAGAAATATGTAGAAGACAAGGGAACTATTAACAGGTAGCTAGAAAGCTCACATAGAATGTCTTCAGATTGCATGTGTCTTAGGTGGAAGATCAAGATAGAGTATAGAATTTGAACCAAGGGCCAAGAATGAGCATGAATTGCTAATGCCAAAGCTAGACTTCTCAATATTTCTGATCACCAAAGAGAAGTGACACCATATATTCCAAACAAGATGCTACACATGAGAATTGCATGCAGAACTAGTGCGCTCCAGAGTACTTGGTAACTTGGAAGGGTTTCCACTCTCAATATCTTCTAAATCATTGAGGACAATGATCTTTAGAAGGGGAAGAGAATGTTGGACATAGATCCAATCTGGATCATATATGAATGTGTGCTGGAACAAGAGCATGAGTTGATAAGGTTCCTAGCTCGGGGGTTATCCTAAGGTTCCACCTTAGAAAGAAGAGTTAGTGTGCATGATGGCCATATGTCACACTATAGCACTCTAGAAGCTTTCTAATCTTGGAGCAAGAGGATAAATAGGATGGGAGGAGAGTAGCACACACACCATTTTTTAAGCATCTTTGTGAGAAGAGTCTCACATATTCCTCATATGAGGCATTCAGATATGTGTCCCTTGCTAGAGTCACCCATACATGTGTAATTTATATGGATGTGATAGTATGGGATGTTAGACCTTGCCAAGATGGCATGGGATATTGGACATTTTGCTTTGTTGTAGACTCCAGGCTCAAAGCTTAAACACATTTGGATGTAAAATTAGGAGGTGCATTTTATTCTATCTACGTATTGTTTATAAGTATTTCTCATGTTATAGTTTGTTAGAAAATAGGATCCTAGTTAGTGGAAAATAAATTATGTCCCACTCATGAAAAATAGTATCCTACCCACAATAGCCAAGAAATTGTATGAACCCCTTCCAAAAGTTGAAGTGGAAGAAATCATCGATTCCTTTTCACATGGTAAGATCCCTTGGTTTAGTAATTGAATATTCGTAACCAAGTGGCAATAAGAAAGCAAAATTATTGTGAAGGTTCCTTCCAATGTATAACAAGATTAATCCAATAATGCATCAAAATTTATTATGATAGTTTATCTAGAGAACATGGATTCTAAAATCCATTATAGATGACTAAAAAGAATGGACTATGTTATAAAAATTGTTGAGGATTGATTGTTCCTCGAAGTTAATGTAGATAAAGCCTACAAGAGACTATTGTGCGAGTAGATTCTCCAATTATTTGTGGACACGGGATTTTATAGAAGATGTGAAATGTGAAATTTAGAATCACATCAACAATAAGCTCCTAGATGTCTTCCTTCTTAATCACAAATTGAACAACGATGCCCATTTCTAAGCTCCTCATTTGGATCATTGTAAACGGCCTTAGTCATCTAATAGAAGAAAGAGTCCCAAAAGGTTGTATTGAAAATGTTATGTTGCGCTAAAGAAGGGATCAACAAGGGATCAACTAATCCTTAGACGTTTTTCCAATTAGTTGAACTTTTTCTCGATAACAACCAAAGGGTCATGTGAATCTTCCACGACTACCTCATGCCATTAAAAAAATCACAAAGCAAACATAATTAGATTTGTTCCAACAAATTGATTGTCAAGAGATCATGCCTAGATAAGCTTTTAAAGTGCTTGTAGTTTTAATGGGTTTCTAGATTTTGCTTAGCTAACAAACGGGAGTGAATTCTGAGCAAAGTAGAGAATCAACGTAAATTATATTGAAGGCATGCAACTCAACATGGAAAGTAGGAACATGGTCTTAACGCTTTCTTATTTCCTTATACCCTATGCTTCCTATCATCTTGGATAGTGAAGAAAAAGGAGATTCAAGATTTTCCGATTTCTTGTACAAACTCTCTATATATACGAGAATCTATAAAGAGAAGGATTCTAAGAACTTTGAATGTCTATTTTCTTCTTAAAGCTAAAGCCAATGAAGGTATTCTAAGTGCAATGAACATGACTAATAAGATGGTGATAAAATGCCTTATCAAATCTTGAATGACCTAAACAAGTACTGGAATCCATTGCTCCTTAAGAACGTTGATTTTATGTCCCTCTCCAGAGCCCCAAAGCGGAGAACCTTAGGATCAAAACCCGTCACTTCTTCTCCTCAAGATGAACCTCGAAGACTTGAAGCTCATGGTCCCCCTATAAAAAAGGGTGGAAAAATAGTCAAGCTTCATGTTTGTATCAGTAAGGAATGGAAATGGACAATAGGATACAGAATACATTATTTTATTTGGTTTGTAATCATTGGCATCTTCCTCATCCACATGGAGGAGTTGGCTAGAGCCAAGACACTTTCTTCAAAGGACTTCGGTGCTTGGAAGGACCTACAGCGGCTAAAAATAATTAGGACTGATACGCTAATCAATCCAACGTTAGGATTGAGTATGAGGACTGATACGCTAATCAAGGAACATATTGCAGGCTGGAATACAGAAGACATCCAAATACTATAAGGTAAGCGTGAGCCTTACCTAAAAGGCTTCTCATCGGATATAATATGAATCGTATTCAATATGCCTCAATACTTGATGAAGAATTTGAAGCTCATTCTAGTTCAACCAAAACTGCGGAATGCAATGCTCCTGGACTCGATGGAAGATCCAATTTCAAAGACAGTAGCACCTGTTTGTTGATTGAAGCCAAGAGGTATATTCTGCTTTGAAAGATCATCCACTGTGTAAAATGGATTAATTCCAACACCCGCATGCTTAATTTGGGCCCCATAAATCTCTTCTTCTCCCAGCTACTACTTATTGGAAACATGGCCGAAAGCATAGTACAATCAAGCGAGAAGATCTGTTTGCAGCAAACCTTGCTCGGTGAGGGATTGAGCTGTTTGGCTCCATTATGGAATGCTATTATAGAGGAGGCCCTGTGAATAATCTGAGGACTGCATGTTCAATCAACATGGAAATCATCTCAAAAATTACTCCGTAGCATACTAAGCAGAGGAATTAAGAGCTTCAAAGCTAGCCACCCTTCCCCCACTCATTTATCTTTGTATTGTACAAGAAAAAACAATAAAAGGAAAACGGATTCATATCAAGGTGATGATAGAGATTCATAGACACGCTTTATAAGACTCTCTAATTCTCCCTTTCCATATCAACCTACATTTTTTCTCATCATTTAAATGAAACCATTTCTGATTTTTATTTTTTTTTCCTTTGTTAAGGAAAGAAAAAAGAAGTTTCTGCGTCGTTTTACGACCGACGACGACATGCTGTTCCACATCGCCATTTACATTATGAACACACTGATGACTGCGGCAATGGTCATGCACAACACGACGAGGACACAGACACCACGAGCACAGTTATGACTGCCCAAATATGCAGTAAAGCGATTCAGCTTGCAATACATAAAAATCTCAAGGGGGTTACATATTTACATCTACATACATCATAAAAATCTCAAGGGGCTACATATTGACATCTATAAGTTCAGATACTTAACTGAACAATCTACATATCTTGTTTACAGGGGAGAGGGAGCCTTGCAATTCATCTACGAAGTCTTCAAAATATAATACTTATAGACGGACAAGTAGAGCCTATTAAATAGAAGGACTCATTCTATCGTACGGGCAGGCAGGATAGTTGATTGAAGGGAGCTTCTTTGCGCTGATATAAGATGCTTATGATATCGTCTGAAGCAAAGGAAGTGAGATATCCGGTTGCCTGATTGCAGTCGAAATCCCGGACACTTTGTATTTGTTGCCCCTGCACGTCTCGAAATCTAAACTAGGAAGTTGCCAACCTGTGCACATTCCGGTAGTATGTGAAGTGGGCCCCGAGGACATCCTCTTCGGTAAGTTCTGAGCAGATCCTCCGCTCGCCACAGTTGTGACAGATCCTGCTGTGCTTCCACATGCCAAACCCGCAAGCTCTCGCTTACGAATGAAAGGTTGATCCTGTTTATGTATGCTGCTCTGGAATCTCACATGTTGGTTGTGGAAAAGAAGGCCCATGTCTTTGGTGATATTAATTGAGAGGTTCTTTGGTATCCTAACGCTTGAATCCAGTACCTTCTCGGAAGAATGGAGAGATTCAGGGTTAGTAGTCCTTCGATATGAAGAAAGCCATTTGGCCTGGAGATATTTGTACTTGCGCCACGGTGGTAGAAGAAGACCTTGCTCTTGCAAGGAATCCTTTGCTGCATTTGACATAATCTTCAGCACTTGTTTCAACCGCTCTGCTTTACCTACAAAGAGCTTAGGCAAAACATTCAGAAGCTTGGAGTAGTACTTAGAGGCCCTGGCGATCTCGAACTGTGCTTTGAAGTCAATGTCCACGATGAAACGATCCTGTTTGGGCTTGGATCCTTGCTTGGGCGCGTCGATAACTATGTCGATATATTCATAATCACCTGTTCAATCCACGAGATTGTTCAGCGTTATCTAACATGATTATAAACGATGTGCAATTTGTTAGCTGTGTTCTCTTCGTCGAAAGCCCAGTGTCCACACAAAGCAGGAAACAAGCCGTCCAATAAGTCTATGATATCTATGGAACGCCGTCCAATGGTTCAACTAAATACTTGGATCACTTGACGGTGTTCCAGAAATATGAATCCTTTTGACAATCCCTCCACCTACAGTTTTTTATCGATTAAAAGACCTCTGTGGCATTTCTATCAGAAATCCTCATCACCGGCCTATAGCAGCCATTGCTAAAAGTTCCCATAAAAGAATGACATTCCTACTGAACGAGTTGCTTCGATTATTAACGATCATTATCGTTAGCCTCAGCTGTGTTCAATATAAGTATATAGGTCTATAGGCTACATTTTAGCTGGATTCGACTAGATGGAGCTACTGCCTTGATTCCAGTAAACACCATATTGTATATGGCGGTCAGCCACCTTCAACAGATACACGAACTGCAGGATAAAATTAAGAGGCCTCCGAACGTGTAACCTAAAGGATAATCATTTGGAGACTACAGAGAAAAAGAATTGTTATGAATGGCTTCAACGTTCTTAGTCAGCTTAATGGAGCTTGTAGCCTATAGAAATATGGTTAGAAAACAACTGATGAAGAGAATCATAGTAATCTTCTCAAAAGACCTAGACTAGCTTTGTGAAGCGCTCATCAGAATGAAAATAAAATGCTAATGTCTTCAATTTTTAAGAGAACCTGCAGGCAACCCGTCCGAATGCTTCCAGCGCGACTTGCAGATCGCAGCATTATGGCCTATCTGGCGCAGACGATGCATTACGGAACGCTTCAGGAGGTTGCGGTTGATGCTTCTGCATTCATCTTCATGTAATGGCATTAATTCTAGTTCTGCCTCAACTGCACGAGCAACATCCAGAAGGAGATGTAGCTCAGGATCGCTCGCGCAAGAAGATACGCCCTGCACAACACAAGAAGGAAAACGTGATTCCTGAACCCAAACGTATATTTCTAAGCTTGGAAATTGGAAGCAAGGAAACTGGTATACCTCAAGAATCTCGTAGACATTCTCCTCTGCCAAAGTGTGTGCCTCATGGTTCTTCTCAAGGGTAGCACATACATCCTCATCGTTTCCACACACACCGTCCACGCAGTTGCAGCGGGCACGACCACAAGTTCCAGTTCTATCGTCCTCCTCCAAGAACCCGTGCACCATAGCTGCCAGGCAGATTGTGCTCGGATCATGAAGGCTACCGCTGCTGCTATAATTCAGAGCATATGGATCATCCAAGCGAGGATATACCATCATCACCTCGGTTGACGGACCTCTGAGCGGCTCTGAGAGAATTTTCTGTCCCATGCCTAAAGATGTTTTTTTGCTCATACATGGAGAAGGATTTGCGCAGGAATAAGATGCACGCATCCCTGCTGCTTCAGGAGGAACTGGGATGGGAACTGGAGGATGGATGGCGCCGTGATCGCAACGATAACGGGGAAGCTTATTCCCGGCAACGGATCGAGAGGAAGATGATGATGCCGAACGCGGAGCATACATTGCTGGAATCATGACTGAAACGTTTCTGCAAGCTAGTCAAGAAGCTACGGTGGTCCTTGATGCATCTTCTTCAGGGCTGCTACAACGAGTAGGCATGGGGAGATGGCTTTTTATCCGTGGGAGGAAGGAAACTGAAGAGGGGCAATTTGGGTCCATTTCTCATGCACTCACTTTCGATAGGCATATTTTATTTTTTAGAGCGGAAGCCGCGGAGGACCTAAATTTGACGGTAAAAATGTTATATATAGGGGGCAAACTACCAATTTCAACCCTGTCATTTGACGGGGCTTAAAAATTATTGACAGGCTACATCATCAGTCTAACTACTCACGCCGAGAACGACATTCGCGACGCCGAGACTCGAGACGTGACGTGAGTGAGGTTGCGTAGGCAGGCGGCAGTAGCCACTACCGACTGCCCCTCACGGATTGGAATTTGCAATATAGCATATGCGCTCAAGTATATGACTCTGCATATTCAGTCCAATAGAAATTAGAATACTCTCACAATAAAAAGCATCCGGTATGGGCCATAGCATATGCTTCTGGGTACCTACCCGCCAATTTCTTAAAAGAAGCAGTTGTTCTTTTTTCTTTACCCTTCGAAAATCAGCTCAATCCACAGGTCCCCTTCAATATGTCCGGATTCAATGAACTTCGTCTCGCAGAGCCGTGCCTAGATTCAATGAATCTGGGAGGGGAGTCTCGGTTCATTTCAACTTACTGCCATCCTTTTGCACGCATCTCTCTCTAAATATTTTGAAATATATTTAAATATTTACCTGTTTATGGCGTCATATTGCAGTATACTTCAATGGCGCATTCTTAAAAGAGAGCAATGTGACTTTTCAAGGGCGCCATACCCTTCTTTCTTTACAAATCTTTAAATTGTATTGAAAGTAAAAGAATATAAGAAAAGATTATAAGAAGCCCCTACGGAAGGATAATTGTGGGCAAGACAATTCTGGGTTCTAGGTAAGTGTATTGTTTTCAGGCAAGAATTAAATCAATTCTCTTGAGGAAGTCCTTTTCAAGTGTCGCTTTCGAGCAGTTTAATCTTTGCTTTGTGAGATACGGGGGGTCCCATGGCTACCATGACCTTTCACATGTACACTTGTTCTTACAATCTAATTCAAGTTATAAGAGAGATTAGGCTTCTATCAAACTCCCTCTTAAAAAAAAAGGTACAAATCTTTAGATGCCAATAACATAGGAGATTCAAAAGCCTTTCGTCTTTTTTGTGGGGATTCATTTTCTTTTAGGTTGGTTGTGTTGAATGACCAAAAAAAACTTCCTAAATAGTGATTTTTAATGTTTTCACCAAGGTAATCAAGAGATTTTTTAATGGATCACTTCTAGGGCAATCAGCAAAGATCTAAGCACATATTTCCTTCCATTTTTTCTAGAGGGCCTCCTCTCTTGCCATAGCTTGGTGTTGTTGAGAGAAAAAGAGATGGAGAATTTCTTCTTGCACCTTGAAGTATCTCTTACACGTAGGAGGGACATTTCCTAACTTGTTGGCTTTGGCATTGTTTTATATACTTCGATGAAGAACTTACTAGATGAGGATTGCTTTCTTCCTCCCGAAGACTAGGTACCAAAGTTCCTCGAGTTTAATTTTGCACCTTATCTAGGAACAAGAACTTTACCACTTTTGATTAAGATATGGTAAAAAAAATTGATTATTTATTCTCGTAATATCCTTAGTTTCATTGCCCTTGTCCCTATCCGACGCTTTGAGTCTACATCACTCAAAAATTGCAACTGGTGCCTCACAACTCCAAGCGCAGGTATGGTTGTGCAACAAGCACCAATTGCATAGTCCAATTTGGGCATAGAGTTAATTTCTTTTCCTTTGATTCAATCTCAACTTGTATAGTTTCACATATGCTTCTAGTTACGAAATTCCTTAACCCATAGCCTTTTGGCTCTCAAGACCGTCTTAGGATCAATTAGAAAAATACCTCATATGGGAAACCCAATGAAGCTATTCAGCTTGATGACCACAACCCATTTCTACTCAAAACTCAAACAACACTCTAACTTCATTCATTCTGTTTCAAGACTTCCAACAAGAAGCCACTATCCGAAATCCTTTTGGAATCCTTGGATATTAGTGATGAAAGCAGTCTTGGGAATGTTTGGTTCATCCATCCTAACTTGATTGTACCCATTGTATCCATCTAAAAATGAGTACATTTCTCTGCCGGCTTCATCATCTAGCATGCTATCCAAGAATGGCAATGGAAATGGATCAGCACAGTAGTGGCATTCAATTTTCTATAGTCAACGCATATACGTAACTGCTTGTTCTTTTTAGGAACTATCACTATCTGTGAAATCCATTCAACGTGCTCCACAAGGACAATAAATCCAACTCAAAATAATCTATCTGATTCCTCCTTAATCTATTGAGCATAGTTAGGATTCATGCGGTAACTCTATTGCTTGACTGGTCGAGCATCCGGTCTTAAGACAACCAAATGCTCGTAAATGTAGGGATCTAAGCCTTTCATGTCTCTATAGTCCCAAGCAAAGACATTTTTGAATTCTTTTAATAAGTTTAGCAGATCCTTCTAAAAAACAGGAGTCAAGCTAGCTCTGATTTTAACCTGACGTGATTGGCTTCATCACCCAAGTGGCAAGTCACTAATTAGTCTTCTGGCACGTAAAATTGCCATGTTGTAGAGGGATCATCCATGGATTGAAACAGATGTGTTTATCTTTAGTGTCCAAGAGGTCCTCAGTCTCACTAACCACATCATCCACAAGTGGTTGTACTATATAGGTCCTTGGAGACCATTGGTCCAACACCTATTGTAGATCTACCATTCCCAATGAAAGCAAATCCTAGTTGGCAGTAAAAAAGGCTTCCTCCTCATCATCAAAGAACCACCTATCATATGCACAGGTTCTGCTACATAGGGCCGCACATGAATCTCATAGGGTTACATGTCATCTAAAGGAACCACATATTTAGAGTGGTTGCATTTAAAGATAAGTGCATGTGAAGACTAGTCTTGCAAAACTTTGGCTTGCTTAAGCCAAGGTTGGGTGAATAGTAAATTATAATCCAAGCTTGATTCAGGTAGGTCCATAACAACAAAAGTCATTTTAAGTACTGCGCCTTGCAATGTGATAGGGATATTACGTACTAGTCTTACCAAATGGACTCTCAACTGATCAGCCATGCGTACAAAAAAGTTAACCGGTTTGATGTGATTCTAGCCTAGCTTTTTGCAGATTTCCACGGTGGCAATATTAACTCCAGAATCACCATCAATAAGCACCTATGAGATTTTATGATTTTTAAACCAAACTATAATTAAGGGGACTATGTGATCCACTATGGAATTAGACTCTAGATTAATGGTAGCTGTGGCTGGTGTCCTAGTTGAACTTGGAGCAATTTGTTGTTAGAACTGCTGTCGGATGCTAGGAACTAAAGTGAGTAGCTATCCCAATGGAATGGTAATTGGAGCCTTAGCTAAAATATCCCATGCTACACTGTGATTAGGAAATTTTGGTGAGACTTCCGGTGAGGATACTGGCTATACTAGTACTGATTCCAATGGAGACATGGCTGGCTTCTCATCTTTTTGTCAGGTCAATGGTATGGGGTCATGGAAAACTGGTCGCTCCTCTTAAGCCCACTTGGAAGCTTTAACAAATGCCCGTTGATTCTCCCTTAACCCTTGCTCGAACACTTCTATCGTCGGATGGAGTGTTTTACATGATCGGGTCTATACTAATGTTGTTTGAGTATCTACTGCCATAATGTAGACCATATTTGCCATCAAACATTTTTTATTTTATCGTATTCATGAGCTTCCTTACGATGATGACATATATGGCCTACATCCTTGCAAAAATGACATCGAGGTGGAGGTAGAGCCGCACTGCTACTTGTTTGTCCCTGGTTCCACTGAGGTTGAACAAAATTTCCTATCCGAGGTAACCTATAATTGGTAAGCTGGGTATGCTACATTTCATAGATGAGGTGGTACATAACTTGTTGTTGGTTGTCCTTGTTTTTGAAGAACTGCATTAATGGCCAGTCTGTTTTGTGTTTTTGTATTATACAAATAGGGATCTGTTTAGTGACTAGCAGTATCATAAATGGTGCAGTAGACTTGATTAAGGGCACAGTTGGTCACCACATGGCCAAGTTTTACATTTTTTACAATAAACCTGCTTCAAAGGGTCATCACTTTTAATTTTGCTAGAATTTAGCCACTCCATATCTTCTATAAATCCGCCAACTTTATTCTTCAGATGCAATGCCATTGCTATGACTGCATCTAATTTCATACCACCACCACCACGGATGATCATAATATGTCTTAACTGAGGGTTTAAACCATTAATAAACCATTGAATATTAATGTCATCGGGAAGATTTGCATGGGCTGGTGGCAACTATCGTAAATGTGTGCAAAATAGTGTATCATAATCCTACATGCTCCAATGCATTTTCTATGTATTATTCTCTAAATAATCAAATATCTTTGTACCATTCTTTTTCAGTATGAAGCGTTGGAGAAATGCATTTTTTACATCGTCATACCATTGAGAATGATTAATGTCAAATTTCGTGAGCTAGCATGTCGCTTCATTAACTAAAGTAGATTGAAAAAATATTGCTTTGTACACTCGATCCTCTGGGTTGTTCAACACTCAGTAATTTATTCTGAAAGTGCACACATTCACATATGGGTCATCATTGGGAAAGCCACTGAATTTTGCATACGTGACTCCCATAGTGGATTGCTCTATTGACCTGCCTGTTGTTGTTATTGCTACTCATCCTATATATCCACCATGGGTTCTTCACTTAAATATGCTAGTTGTTCTGGTTCACTGATATTTAGTGCCTCTATTGGTTTATGGTTAAGAAACAAGCTTTTTGGGAATTTAAGTTTGAATCGACATGTTGGATCCCACTCTTTAGATGTGAAATCAGAGTAAAGGGCCTTTCTTTCACTCCAAAAGTATGGGAATTCCTCTTTGATGATTTGTTCGATAGGAGTACTTGGCCCTTTTGACTGCTACCCATAGGTGTATTAATATCTTCACCTACTTCTTTTGTTGTTTCGATGGATGCCGAACTACTAGTGAACATGGTGTCGAGACCGGACACCGGACCACCACTGAAAGGCACTGGATTATTGTCAAAATCAGTATTGATACCGCTATTAGAAGGAGCTAGATTGCCAATGGGTTTGGTGTCATTACTCGACACTAGACTATCACCAAACTATACCGGATTAATTTCCGGTATACTCTACAAATCGACAATAAGGCAATACTATTGTGCTATTCCAATGGTGCATAATACACCCTTCCTTTCAAATGTACTCCCTTCAATATTACCGTAGGGTGGCATTCCTAACGTACTATTTACTCTCAAAGGATGTTTATCATTCTGATATTTAGGATAGGTCTCTCCCAAATGTGTAACCGTCATGTAGGAATTGAACTCTTCTGGGGAAATATACTCTAAACATCTTGCCGAAATTGAAATCCACTTCCCATAAACGACACCAATGTTATATCGCTCACCTAACTGATGGTATCTTGTAGGATAATAGTGATAGGGTAAGTTACAGGGTTCTTGGGATGGTAGGGGTCTTTAAATAGACACCCTATAATATTTTCCCACTCCTCAAGATTCAAGTATTTACTACAACGGATTATCAGAATTATATATCACCACACTTTACTATTCAAGCGCATAACATACAACCAAATTCACATATGCCGAAACTTTAAACAATAATCAATGACTACTTGATTATCAACAAAATCACAGAACTATATCACATTAACTTTCAATATAAATTCTCAATGGTTAACCACCACAAACAAATATTAATAACTTCTCTGACAAATAACACCACTGTAGTGAGTTAGAATAGAACAGATTAACAGTTTGAGAAATGTAGTCTGCACCACACACGCTTCACCACGTGTAGTCTGACGGACTCATCGTGCATTTGGTGGAGTGACACGATTTATGACCTTTTGTATTAATGTGTGAAGACGTTACAATGTTTGAGCCATTGTGTCTTTTCACCAAAATATATGGAAAATTACAATACAATAATCTGGCGGCCTAATAGGGCCCACAAACAAAACAAGTCAATTTGCAAATTTATAACTTGTGTTCTCTTTGCAAACACTCAAACATTCTAGATCTAGAATTTCAAACAATTCCGTGTATTGTTGATACACAAAAATTATGTTTTTTTGAGATCGAACTATCATGCACAATGTGACAGTGTTCAAGCATAGGTACTGCTTCTAGTGTTTTTGTAGTGTTGTCAATTGTTTCACAAATGGAAAATGCCGATGGAACAGGTCACCTTATGAGCAATAAGTTGGACAAGAAAACCTTTCATGTTTGGAGATTTAGAATGAAGAATTTATGAGAAATAAGTTGGACATGAAAACCTTTCATGTTTGGATATTTAGAATGAAAAATTTCTTGATGGGAAAAGGCTTCTAGAAGTACATCAAAGGAGAGAATAAAAGTGATTTGTAGTTACCATAGAGGAATCAAACTACGAGATAGTTAATAGCATATGAAGAATGGAATCAAAGAGCATGGAAGGTAATGTATTGTCTATCTATTAGCATACATGATAACATGATTGGGCACATACAAGATGCCAAGACTCTGAAAGAGGTTTGGAATAGTTTACCCATACTGTATGAGATCAATACAAAGGCATGGAAGTTACAACTCAAGAACGAGTTGCATACACAGGGGAAAAAGAGCATGCCGATAAGTGACTACACCCTAAAAATCAAAAGCATATGTGAGTAACTTGCATCTATTGGCATTAATGTAGATGACGATGATAAAGTGGAAGTGTGCCTTCATGGTTTAAGAACTCCATTTAAGTAGTTCAAGACTTCTATTCAAACTAGGGAGAATATTCCTAATTTTGATGATCTCCTATCCATGTTGATAATTTAGGAAAAGAATCTTGTTGAGGACTCAAAATCCCAAGGAAAAGCTGGTTTTGAGTAGGTATTCTACTCTCCCAGAGAAAGATGCAAAGGTAGAGGCTTCAAAAGTGTAAGATGAAACAATAACCAAGACCAAGGTCAACAACAAAATCATGCAAGAGGTAGAGGACAATTTTGAGGCAGGGGAGCCAAAGAGGCTACATAAATTTGCAAAGAAGTGATTCAGGTAATGATAGTAAAGGATGTTGGAATCGTGGTAAACCTGGTCAGTTTGAACGTCATTGCAAGTTGAAGAATCAAAATAATAGAAGGCAACAAAACAACTATGCATCCATGTAATAAAGTGATAGGTAGGAGATGGTTGAACCACACCCTTGATAGATAGGAGATGGTTGAACTACACCCTAAGAGGGAGGATTAGGAAGCAATCCTCAACCATGGCTTTTGGGGCAAGTGGTTAGCCCATCATACTCCTAGTTGGTAGGTCATGAATTCAAACCCCACAATTGGTATCAAAGCCAAGCTCTCATGGTGACCTTGGAGGACATCATCACCTTCATCATAAGTTATGATGAGATCTTGTTAATAGATTTTCTGCATATCGTTCTCTCTATCTCATTACGCGCGTCTCCTCTTTATTGGTTCGTGTGTAAGCCTAGAAGATCATCTTCCATTGTATTCTTTAATGGAGCCCATGGCGGCAAAAGCAATGAACACTATGCTGTGTGCAATGGGTCTTGAACCCGTCATCACGTGTACGAAAGGTTTACGCTTCGACTATTAACCCAGAGTTGTTGCTATAATTTAAACGTCGGCTATTTATCTGTTCATCCCGTCCAGCCAAAATTCAAACTCAGAGCAGATTTTAACTTCTAAGAAGCAACAATCAAGAATCGAGCCCAGAACCTGCTATACACATATGTCTTCTCTATCGCGAAGCACACAGAACTGAATGGTTTATGTCAGTTTTCTATTATTTAAGGATCTTAGCTTCTGCCAAAGTGTGGATAAGATCAAAAGGAACACCTTAAGCCATCGCGCATAGAGTCTCGGATTTGAAACTACCACCTACTGGCAGAGAAGCGCACGTTTCAATCATTAAGCTATGAGCATGCCTTTCTGCGCCATAATCCATGCCTTTTTTACATATGAGATGCACACTCAATCCCGAGCACCTTAAGTAATAAAACGATGATTGATCTCAGAACCTCGCAAAATCCTCGTCGTTGCTGTAGCCTATACAGCGATCATCTAACTTCACCCAAAAATTTTAACTTCTTCCTTATTCCTCATTATGAGATAGAAACTCGCTGCTCTCGCAATTCAAACAAGAGCAAAAGCCATATACCCAACTTGATTCGACGCACGTCAACCTATTCTAACTGAGAACCTCCGAGATGCTATGCAGCTCGATTCGAGGGGTCCAAGCTCATATAGCTAAAAACAATAGAAGATCAATAATCTTCATTCAAGCCTCCAAGACCTAAAGGAATCATTCTCTCAACTTCCCGAATTAGGCATCAAGAACCCAACCACTACCCTATGCCGATTCCAGTGAAGCATCATCCAAAGAAGTGAAGTAACCTTGGATCAAGGAGGAATGTGTTTTGGTTTTCTTTCTCTTTGAGCAACAAAAGAAGGCTTCATGTCTTCAAAAAAAAGGACAAGAGGAAGCAACGGTCTTCAAGGAGGAGTATGTAAATTTTCCTCATGGATCAAGGAATGGAGGTTGGCTCGTCTTTAAGAAGATTGAAGTTGATGAGGCAGAAAATAGCTCTTCCCGAGGATCAATGGAAGGACATAGCTTAACGAGGAGATAAGTATTTTCCAAGTTAATGATTGGTTTCAATATTTGTTTTTGCTCTCTGGTTTCATGTAGGATGCATTTTAATAATTGAAGTATGGTAGTAAACTTCATTCTTGATAATCTTGATGCAAATTATGGAAACCTACATGAAAGAGCATAAACATATTGAAACACTCATTAAAGCACAACCATGCATATACGAAAAAATGTTTTCATGCACTATTTATATTTTCTTCTTGCTTGCAAAAGGAATAGGATGCACTCAAGCATGTGCACATGTATATTTATAACTTTTTGTAAGGTAGAAGATAGATTGTTTGTGCATGGACGATTGGACATGGATGATTGGATGCACATATGTCATGGCCTAGAATGGATCTCTAGTCGTTGAAGAATAATGTTCTCCCAAGTAGTGAGAAGGAAATTCTTTAAATTCTTTAGTCAATAAGTCGTTCCCTTTCAATCCCAAACCACCAGAAGTGGTACTTAAAGTCCAAATGGTTGATATCACCTCGAAGTGTCTCAAAGATTCTTAGCTTTAGAATCTGTAAGACATTAGTATATGCTTGGGCTTGAGTAGGGGAAAGATCTCTAAAAGCCCTTGGGTAAGCAAAGAAGCTTTTGATAATTCAAGAGATCTTAAAGATAAAGACAAAGTCTTTATTATTATCGCATGATCAAAAAGAATTGTTCAATCTTAGCCATGTTTGTCCAAGAATTACGGTTGGAACTACTATGAAGTTTTCCTAAGTATTGGCAATCAAATTAGTAAGCTGTTCCAAGTTTGAACAGAGTAGATATTCCAAGTATGTAGTCTGTAACCATGTCAACGGTAATTAAGTCTGTGGAAGGTAAAAGGTAAAGTTTGCCTATTCTTAAAGGGATTTTGGTACAAATCCAAAGAGCATGAGCGGATGCTTAGACTCATGCAGTAGAGAGATTCCTGTAAAGTTCCGGCCTGGGTAGGTACCTAAAGCATCAGTAAGAAAGGATCTAAAGACAAGAAGTCAAAAGCTCTTATCACTATAAATTGGTTAAGAATAAACCAATTGAACTTGAATATGTGAAAATTCAAGTACTTGGAATTTTGATTGGTTTTCATTTTGAAAACCCTAGCAAAAAGGAATAGATATTCTATTTTGAGGTTTTCAAGTTTCCAAAGGCAAGCACAAGATCGTGAAACGATCCTATGAAGGGATCAAAAACCTAGAATATTAAGTTAGAGGTAATGCCTAAAACTTCAAAGAGTTGAAGTAAAAAGGTACTCTATCAAGATATGTTTAGACTTTAGGATAAATATCATCCACACATTAATGTGAATATAAAATAGGGCGGTATGGACACCAGATTTTATACTCAGATTGATGTAGGAAAGATGGTATGGGACATCAGACCGTGCGATGATAATTATCTTTTAGTCCTAAAATAAAACTTGAAGTTAGATTTGATCTTCAAGGAAATTAAAACTTCCATGGATAAGATTTAATTCAAGAAGGATAAAAGAATGATCTCAAGATACTTCAAGATCAAGTTAGTAAGAAGATATGAAGTAGGTAGCTTCCAAGTTCTTCTTAAAACACTTCAAGCTAAAGTGTTGATGATTTGGAAATAGTTGATAAATTTATGAAAGAGTAAGACTTTGACTTTGAACTAAATCTTTCAACTAAGGATATATTGACTAAGTTAAGCAACAAGTTCCTAGTGTAACTTGGTAGATTCAATCCTTTGACTCAAAGAAATGCACACGAATTGCATTCCTAGTAAGCAGTCATAAAGATTGAATATAGGCATGAACTAAGTCTCAAGTGAAGCATTATTTGAGTAACAAAATCATCAATAGAACTTTCGTGGGTCGATACACTGATGTTGGATACCACACTAGTATCTTGTGGGTGGATGATTGTTGCTCTAGCACAATGGTGAGAACCAGGTTAAGAAGCTCCACCTCCTTAATGTCAATCCGTGGAAGAGATAGGAGTGATATGAAGATCGTGAACGTGAGATGAAGTGAGAGTGAAGGTGAGAAGCATAGAGATGCACACACACATACACACACACAACGAAGAGACAAGCAAGACATAATGGAAGGTGAGAATTATACTCTATTGCTCAAGAACACTCTTACAAGCTCAAAATAGCTCTAAGCTCTTCTCTACTCAAACGAGCTAACCTCAAAAATGAGCTCTCTAGCTCTTTTTATAGATTCTAGACTAGGTTTGACGGGTTTCACATCTAATGACCGGCATAGCTAAAAAATAGGTTCTAGATGCTATTTGAAAGGGTAAACAGAGTCTAAAAATAACCAAAATTGGTACGCTCATTCTACCTAAGCTCCTCAAGCTCGAGTACTCCTCGGCTTTCACAAAATGGAGCTATATTTTACAAAAGTGGTTTTTCTACATTACATATGGTACAAAAGTGATGAAAATCATTGTTGGAGGTTTTGAAAAGTATTTATAAAACATAATTCTTTGAAAAAATGATTCGACTGACTCCCTACTTCTTCGCTATGCTCTATCTTCACATGCTTGTGCGTCTTCTATGCCTCTGGCTACTGCCAACACCCCCCTCCCTCTCGCTTCTGTCGTCCTCGACAGAACCTTGTTGTGGGATCTATTGGATGTAATTCTGTAGGAGGTCTTGAGCGAGGGTGTGTTCTGATATTCGAATGCCTCGGGCCAGATCGGCCTCGAGTTTCTCCCAATCAATGGGTTGCAGTTCATCTGATGGCGGGAGTCGATAATGCATGGAATATACCATCTGTTCACAGGCAAATAACTGCAAGAGGTGTGTAGGCCTGCTGATGAACACTTCTGAATGGTATTCCCAGAAACTGGTTGTGAACATTTCTTCGAAGGTCTGCTTATAGCACGCCGGTAAGTATTTTATTCGACAGTGTCAGGCGTAACACACCCAAAGTGATGGCGTTGTACTCATATCATATGCAAGATCTAGATTGCCATGCTCAAAACCCGGGGTGTTCACATGTGGTGCCTTGACGCGGCAGAAGACTTTGAATACCATCTGCATCATGTCAAATATCTTGACAGTCATGTGTGCTGCTACATCGTCCATATGTTTTAAGCGAGGGAGCTAGTGACGAATCGTTGCCATCATGTATCCAATTGTTAGTGGTCCTGTGGGTGGAGTGAAGTATGGGTAATTGAGCCAATCCTGGCATTGCTTGTTGTTCTGTACTTTAATCGCAAATGCCTTCCAGGAGTGGTGACATGGCATGGGTCCCCAACATGGGTTGTACTTTAAGTGTAGGGGTGCCTTGGCCCAAGTACTCATCATCCCTGGATATTTCTATAATAAATCCTTGTGCCAATCAGGTTGATAGATTTCTCCTCGTAGCGCATCCGTTGGCAAATCATCAGGCTCAAACTGAGTAGCGTGAGAGGGTTTCTTGCATGTTTCTTTCTCTATGGCCAACTGATATTCCACCATTAACATGAAATAAGGCTTGTATTGTAGCTCATGCCCAGATATGTATCTGCGAGGGGCCAAATGAGCAAAGTATGGAGACTATAAAATGTGTTCTTCAATCATTGCCATTGCATGTAATTGCACCTCTACCCGTGCTGAGTGAGTTCCTCCAAGTTCTTCAATCGTCTTCATCCATGCGGGAGTTGGAAGTTCGAAAGTCGTCTGGCCTTCAGTCGTGACTCATCCGCCTGGGATGGGTTGAGGTTCATATGCTTCTTCAAAAGTTTCCTCCACCAGAATAGTCACTGTTTCTTCCTCTGCTAGTAGTTCCGATGGGGAGTCTGGCCTTGGGGGTGCTTCGTATACTGCTATCTATGATTGAAGTGTTGACACCTGGGCCCGTAATGCATTGAGTTCCTCGATGATGTCAAGAGATGGGTCCGTAGGAGTTGGTAGTCCTTGTGGTACAGGTGCTCTTAACTGTAGTATTTTATGATCTTCTTTCAAGCTTCTGATATTCCTCATTCATGTTGTCATACTCATCTAACAATCTGACATAATCATCTAGCAACATTTTCATAGATTCGGAGGGCACGACCTTGAAACGGCTGGGACTTAATGGTTGGTCGGGTTGATCTAGGGCAGCTTCTAAATTCTCTATGTTCTGTTCTTGTAAACGCTGGTTCTCTTCTTTCGCTGCTGCCAAGTGTCGTTTGAGTAAGCCCATGTTCCTGGTGAGCGTTGCATTCCGAATAGTCTGTGTCCTTAACAAGTTATCGATATCTTTGACGGCCTCTTTGGTTTTTTCTTCACTTTCTAGTTCGAGTTTATGATAAGCCTCTCGTAGCTCTCGGTAGCGGGTGTTTGGTGAGGCATTCTCGATGGTCAATGAATTGAGGTGCGACTGTAAATCATTGGTTGTCTTCTGCAGCGTCTGATAATTAGTTCCAAGAGATGCAAACTCATCTCTTACTTGAGTCATGCATGTGAACATCTGTCGAAATGCAGTGTCTATAGTGGGTGATAATATTAGTGATGGAGTGAATGCAGTTGCGGTGTGTGTGGGTGTCGATGCAATGGGAAGGGGGAATAGGGATGGGAATGTGGATGCCGTGGAGAAATGTGCAGTGCCTAAATATGATGGTGCAATAGTGGAGGTGATTGTTGGTGCGGTGGGTGGTGAGATGTCCATGTCACTGGACGTGGTGTCATGCCATGACTGTGAATAATGGAGTGATAGTGGGTACGTGCGTGGGGGTAAATACGGGATTTACAAAAGTTGAAGAGTAAGTTACAAAGGGGGTCTCTTGTACTACTTGGTGGAAAGGGGGAAGAGGAATTACGGTGGGTTGAGGGGGCGAGATGGGGGAAAAGGTCAATGGAGGTGGAAAGGGAAATAAGGGTCTTGGGGGTGTGGGGAAGGATGGGAAGGATGGATGGAGAAATGAACTGGTTAGAAAGGTGGATGGGGAAGAGGAATTACGGTGGGTCGAGGGGGTGAGATGGGGGAAAAGGTCAATGGAGGTGGAAAGGGAAATAAGGGTCTTGGGGGTGTGGGGAAGGATGGGAAGGATGGATGGAGAAATGAACTGGTTAGAAAGGTGGATGTTCGAGGAGGAAAACTAGGTTGGGTGGGTGCGGGAATTGTGGGATGAGTGGAAGTAAGGAAGGCTTCTGCTACAACGCTATCCAAAGATGTGATGGTCTGGGAGAGATTGGGTGTATAGGGGAGACTGGATGGACGGGAGGTGAAAGAGGAGCAGTTGGGGTGGCGGGTACTTCGGTCACAACAATGGTATGTACAGTAGTAGTGTGGGGTGGGGAGTCGATGACAATGGTGTCTTCTGCCAATGAGCCTTCAGGGATGAGACGTGCTTCCCTGGTCTATTCTGAAGATTGGCCACCTGTGGGTACGCAAATGTATTGACCTGGCTTTGATAATAGTCGCACTCATCGGGGGTCAAATTGCGGAAGTGGTTTTCTCTGGAAATATCTTAATGCTTCTTTAGATCCCACTGATTTAACAAGTTCCCTAAAGCCTTTGATGTATACTTCTTCGAAACCACCTATGACAAGTTCTTGTTCTATGAGTGCTTGGCTCTCTTCCTCAGTTAACTTCTTGCGTGCCCAAACTTTTTCCATGGTGCAATATAACTTTTTGATTGCCAAGGTGTATGCCGCTGCTTCAAATGTTTCATCTTCATGCATACTAGTATCACCTTGGGTGTCTGTTTGCTGTTCTTACTCATCTGTCTGTACATTCTCTTGGGATTCATGAGTGCCCTGACTGGCTTCATCATCGCCATCGTCTTCATCTGTTTCTGTTCTCTCTCCACCCGAGCTGGATACTACTTGTCCTTGCTGTTGATCCGGGGAAGTGGTAGGGTAACTTGGACGTTCATATTCTTGAGAGAAAATCTGACCTTCAAAAAACTGAAATTCATTTGAAAAGGCGTCTGGCATTTCAAAATCAAAGGTCGTATCCAATGGTTCTGCTTCCAAGTTAGGTATCGGAAAAGAGAAAGCTTCTGCACCAATAGTGGTGGGAACTTCTGCTGCCGTGGTGGGAGGACCTGGGGTTGTGGCAGCTTGAGGAGCGAATGTGCTGGTACTACCCTCCATTGTAACTGTTCTAGATAACCGTATGCGAATGGGTTGTACAGTTGGAGTGGCTTTTGTCAGAGACTGTTCTGGAGAGGGTTGCAGTGATGGTGATTGGGGAACTTGGAGGCATGGAATGGTTCCTCTCATACACTTTCCTGCTCATCCTTTGCTAGATTTCTTAGCTTTCTTGGCTGTCCCTTTAAATGCTTTCAACTCCTCGCTGGTCATTGCATGCTCGATTGGCAAGTCGTATGCCAAACACATATAAATAATTCTCGTGAGAGCGCAGCATCCATGGATTACCTTCTTTCTCTCCCATCTGTGTTGTGCTAGATACAAATGATCAATAATCCAGCTTGCTAGATCAACCGTCTGAGGTCTAATACATGCTAAATACAAGCCAAACCAGATGCGCTTGTGGGGCATGGTGAATTTATCCTAAGCGGGGAAAGCGAAATGCTGCATGCATATCCTCAATGGTTTAGAGAGCTCAGGTGTGATTGTTGAAATATCTTCCCACTTAATGACGTCTCCACGTTTCATTGGCTCTAGAATCAACCTTTCGCGCTCGGTCGGAGTGTGAATTCCATGTATCTTGATTGAAGCTCTAATCATGTCTTTGGAAAGATAAAACTTCTTAAACGGTAGATCATTTACTAATGACGGCAAAATAAAGGTGCCTGGCAAATCCTTGTTTTCAGACGCTGTCAATGTTGTTACCAAGTAGAAGCATCGATAGAAATCTGGTTTAGGCAAAGGATCACTGAAATATTCTGTGAAGCCTGCTCTTGCCCAAAGATGCTTTAAGTCTTTTGTATTCTGTAATGCTTCAAACTCTCTTGAGAAAAATTGGTACTTGTGCCACGTGCGGGTATCAAAAATCAAGTTGGCCTCAAAACGGAAATCTGCATCCGCCAATGGGCCTGCTAATCCTTGGAACCAGTGAGAATTACGATGAATCTTTTCAGTATATCCCCTAGGAGGATCGTCAATTGGCATAAGTCTTGGAAATCCCTAAAATTTTGGTGGTTGAGCCGTAAGATGTGGTTCAGCTAATAATTCGCCAATATTTGCCATGGGTACACTGGTGCCAGCTTCAAATGGTCCTTTTGCCTGCATGATGAATGATGCGAGTGTGTAGCAGATCTGCTACAAAAGATTAACACATTAGTATGGAAATTAATCATGATCCCATTAAAGTGAGACCGCAATCCCTTTCCATAACCAGTTGAACCCGTGTAGCCAAGTGTTGTGATGTGGTTTATGGAATGATTCCTTGCAAACTAATGCAGGTCTCTAGACACCTACATGCTTCAGATGATGCATACATTTCTTGGTGAGATATTATTACAAGTGATGTTGGGTTATAGTGTGTGGATTTATACAAGGTTCAGTCGTGAATGAGTTATTACAAGGATGGTGTTTAGTCAGGGTGGGAGTAATGTTAGATAAGGGGGTCGAAGAAGTCGTCTGGATACGTTTCAGTATCCATTTCCTAAGAGTTTCTGAGTGGGTGGAATGTTTCTTCTGAGGGACAAAAGTTGATATCGGATGTGGTGGTATTGAGGGGTGAAGAGATTTCTGAGAGGTATATATTACATGGCTTGAGGGTTGCGCTATAATACAATGTTTGGGTACCCAAATCTACATGGGTTTGGGTCGATTCATAAGGTACTTCTTGGCGATCCAAATCTGACGACTGTTTATACTCATAGAAGAAGGTTGAGAAGGCTTTGGATACTGTATCTGGTTCTTCCGTAACTTCTTCTTGTCATTGTCCACATTGGTGAAATCTATCGGTGGTTTCTGTCCTTTTGGCACCCATATTTGTCTCTTGCAGCTTGCTTTGTGATACTGATACTGTTGCATTCTTCCTTGTGTCATTGGTCGTCGGTTTGGGTTCCTCCGTTGTGATTGACTCCTTTGTGGTTGAGGTTGAGAGGTCGGATAGACACTTCGCTTTGGAAAAGAAGGGAGGTCCAACACTTGTGAAACCTGCCCATTAGGAAGTGAGGCATTCTGTACCACATATCTAGGCCAGTCCATAGTAAGTGTGGAAGGATGGGCACCGTAGGGTGTTTTGCCCATGTGGTTGCTGATGCAGTCCACCTGACTGCTGATTATCCCCATTTGTCTGCTGATTGTCCCCATTTGTCCGCTGCTGGAAGACCAAGGGAAAATCTCCTGACGTCCTTTTGTCTGGCCCCTATCCATCGGCAAGCTCTCATGGCTTGACTTTGGAGGGAGCGTGCTTAGCCAAGGACTTTGGCCAAATATCTTCCAGTCCTCCGTCGCAAGCGTTTTACAGGGTCTAGGGTTACATGCCTCAGGCGGAGTGTTGTTAGGGAAGTCAAGCGGTATCACTCGCTGCTAATCTAAGGTTCCAATCTATAAGGAGCCTTGTCTAAGATTTAGGTCCACTGAGTGATCGTATAGCCAATCTTGGCCAAGGATTAGGGGTTCTATCAGGTCCTCGTCATGGCACACTAGTAGCTTTACTGTCATAGTCACTTCGTTTATGAGGATAGGAAGGTCCACCTCACCCATGCAAGGGGTTTGCATGCCTTCTAGCCCTATGAGGTATGCCTCAATTGGTCGTATTTCTATTCCTGAGTCCTTATAATGGGACCATCTAATCGCACTAGTTGCAGCACCTGAGTTAATCAAAGCCCTGAGCTCTTGGCATGGGTTGTCGTGCTCTAGCCTGACTGTAATGAATGGTCTCCTATCCACTATGCTAGGATGAGTGGTTGACTTTACTTGAAACATGGCCATGGGATATCTAGGTGTTGTTTCCAGATGATTATAATGTTCTCTCCCTAGTCCTTGTCTTCTTAGCTTCATGCGCTTGATGCGTTCTATAGCTTCTGCTTGAGCTTCCGCACGTATCCTATTTTCTTCCTCCTTATGCTTCTTTGCCAACGTGAGTCGTTTAAGCATATCCTCAGTAAGAGGTTCCTGATATAGCTTGACTCTACAGCCACTAATGTAATTAGGCATTATGTCTCCTTCAAGGGTGGCTAATTGTACTGCTCCAGTTGTTGAGAGTCTGTTAATGATCATAGGTTCATAACCTCGCTTTTCCAATTTCCGTGTGTGTTGTTTCAGCATATATACTAGAACTAAATCTCCTTCTTTTAAGCCTTTATCTTTCACATGCGCATCAAAATATGCTTTCTGTCGCTTCTTTGCTGCGTATATTCCTGCTGCTGCTTTCAGCCTGGTTTCTCCTAATCGTTCCAAGTCCATTATCCTTGATGATAATTCATGGCCGGTCCACTGATGTTCTTGTGCAACCTTAAGGGTCGGTATCAAGAAGTCCAAGGGAAGCACAACATTCTGACCAAAAACCATTTGAAAGGGAGTTGCATTGAGTACGGTCTTGTAGGCCACTCGATATGCCCAAACAATGTGATGTAGCTGTTTGTCCCAATCTGAATGTTTGTTGTTCACGAGTTTCGTGAGTACGTTACAAAGGATCTTGTTAGTGCTTTCAGCCTGATCATTGGCCTGAGGATGATATGGTGCGGATTTCTTGTGAATCACCATAAAATCCTGTAACAAATATTCAATGACGGTTTAGAAAATGAGTTCCTCGATCGCTCACTAACTCTATAGGCAATCCATATCTTGTAAAGACATTTTCAAATAAGAATTTTGCAGTCGTGTGTGCATCATTCTTTTTTGTGGACTTTGCCTCTACCCATTTGGTAAGATAATCAGTCGCAACAATAATGTATTCAGCATGTGTACCTTTTGTAGGGGGGTTAATGGGTCCTACAAAGTCTATACCCCACTTAGAAAATGCACGTCCTCCCATCATGGGTTTCAATGGCATTTCATCTCTACGAGTAGGAAATTGAGTTCTTTGGCACATATCACATCTCTTAACATAGGTATGTGCATCCATGTGAAGAGTGGGCCACCATAATCCTGCAAAGAGGATGGCTTTGATTATCCTATCGGGTCCAAAATGACCTCCTGCAACACCTTGGTGTGCAGTCTCTAGTACGCTCAAATAATCACTTTCATGAACACATTGTCTTAAATATCCATCTCGTCCTCGTTTGTATAGATTGTTGCCAATAAGTGCATAGTCTTGAGCTTCCTGCTCTAGACTGTGTTGTTGTGCTAAGGTCATTCCTTGAGGGAATGTTTTCGTCCTCAAGTATGTCACTAAAGGTTCACTCCATTCTGGTGTGAGAGACACGTGATATAATGTAGCCTGTTCTACTGGTGGTCTTTCACAACAAACAGGGCATTCTTTACACAACTTGTAGACATCTGCTTCCATTGAAGGCCAATATACTCCTAGTCTATGCAGAGTCTGCAATGTACGATGTTTCGAATGATGTTGCTTTAATGCACCTACATGTGCTAATTGCAACCAATTCGCATGTTTTGATTCATCTACACAACAAGCAAGAATCTTTTGATTATCCTGTTTATATATACTTCCTGCTATTATTTGATATCTCTGAGACTTGGTAATCTCTCCTTCCTTGATCCTTATCCTAGGATTCTTGGGTTCATATGTGAGAATAGGGACAATAGGCTTTGCCCATTCTGGTGCTATCTCAAGGTTATACAAATATGCATCCGGTAATTCATCCGCTATTCCTTGAGGAGCTTCTCCTGAGGTTAGTCTTGAAAGGTGGTCAGCTCGGAGATGTGTCTTTCCTTTCCTGACAACTACTTCAAAATCATACTCCATGAGTAATAGAAACCAACGTATTAATCGTCCCGTGTTACATGGCTTATTGACTAAGTACAATAACGCTTGGTGATCTGTAAAGAAATTGAACTTGTTTGCCAACAAATAATGTTTGAATTTCTTTACTCCGTAGATCATTCCTAATCCTTCTCGTTCCGTAGTGGTGTAATTTCTTTCTGCTGCGTTCAACTGTCTGCTCGCATAAGCTATGGGGAGATCTATATTACCTTCATTTGTGGGTTGTGCTAACACACATCCTATGGCATAGTTGGATGAATCCACATGTACATGGAATGGCTTACTCCAATCTGGGGTTGTTAATATAGGTGCTGAGCACAAACATCATTTAAGTTCATTAAATGAATTCTCACACTCATCTGTCCATTCAAACTTGGTTAAAAGAGAGTATAGAGGCTTGGCCATGATTGCATACATGTGTATGAATTGTCTGTAATAACCGCAATGTCCCATAAATGCTTGTACTTCTTTTACGTTAGTTAGTCTAGGTAGATCAGCAATTACTTTCATTTTTTCTTCATCTGTCGAAATTCCATTCTTTGACACAATGTGTCCTAGAATTTTGCCTTGTCTGACCATGAAAACACATTTTTCTTGGTTCAAACAAACCTGATATTCTCGACATTTGTCAAATACTTGTCTTAACTTGGGGATATGTGTCTGTCCTAGATTCGAGTGTGTGCCTATGTATGTACATTTTTCTTCTTCTCCTTCTAATTTTTGGTTTTCTCTCGGTTATCATATACTTCTCCAACGTCAACTTTTCTGTTAGGCATTCGTACCATGATTCGTCTATCTTCTATTTCATATTTCTTGAAGTTCCCAGGAACCTCGAACAAAGATTCTTCTTCTTCTGGCATGGTTTCTTTCTTCTTTCATTTCTTTCCTTCACTTTTGGTAGTCACTTGTGTGGCTAATCTCACCTCGTTTGTAATTTCTTCGTGTTTCTGAGGGTGAGTTTCTACTTCCTAGAAATATTCTTCCTCTGATGCAAAGGGTGGGTCCATAATAATTGATTCTAAATCGAAATCACTCGCATCCTCAAATGCATCAGTGCTAGGTTCACATTCTTCTATAATTGAATCACACATGATTGGCTCTATCGTGAAAACTGATATGTCATAGCCATCCTCGTCACAGTGGGGTGTCCATTGTTCTTCATTGATGGCTACGTTCATGGTTGCTAGGATTTTTGCCCAACCACGGGGTTCGAATTCTTCGTTTGGGAATACTACAGGTGCGTATACTGGGTCTTGAAGAGTTCCTAGATGTTGTTCTGAACCTAAAGTCCTAGCTTCTAATCCTTCTTCCTCTTGTTTTTCTACTTTACACATCCATAAATGAGTGTCCTCGTGCAACCATGAGGGGTCTGATTCTAATGAGTGTAGAGATTCTGTTTCTTCTTGTGTCTTATGGATGGTGTTGCATTGTATTGGGGGCACATCTCTATGTGAATAGTCTTTAAGATTGACTTTTGTAGTCACTCCTAAATGTTGCAAGTACAAAGAATTAGTTCCCCAATCTTGTACAATTTGCAACTAATGCATGAATGGTCGTCCTAAAATCATCTTGTAAGCATGATTTTTTGCAAAATCACAAATGGCAAAAGTATACTCAAACTCCACACCACAAGTGGTGAGAGATATGCCCTCTACTAAGCTTAATGGTTTTTCTATGTGTCCGTCAACCATTTGTAGCTTCATTTTGGTAGGTCTTAATGCTGGCTTACCCCAACATTTCGATAAAGCGGTGGTAGCGATGGCTACTCTGGCTCCTGAATCTAAGATGGCTTTGGTGGTATAGGCCTGACAGGTTATAGGAAGATAAGTGTTACCTTCCTCTCCTTCGCTTACATCTCCAATCCTTTCTACTGGTATTTCTGGTACCTTCTTGTGTGTTCCTATCTGTGAGGGAGCAGTAGCAAGCTCAGGGAATTGATTTGCTACATGTTTCCGTAGTTCTGGTTTAACCTTCAACAATTCCTCTAGAGTGAGGTGACATTGCACTTTAGTGTTCTTGATCACTTCCGTGTTTCTAGGAATTACTGACTCTTCATTCCTCACTATTATCGTGGGTGCTCTCATACTAATAGACTTAGCTTCCCAAGGTCTTGTGAACTGAGGTAATTCTTGCAAAGAATTAGATTCGAAACCTGTGTGTTCACTCAGTTGCTCTTCCTCTATATCATCGTAAATAGAGGGGATGTCTTGGGGAAATTGCTCTTGCAAGTCGTCTATTTCTTGAATAGGAGGATGAGTTCCTTGTTCTTTTCTCCACTTCTCTTCTTGGATTTCTCTCAGAAATTCATGTGAATACCTATGTATGGAAGATGGGTTATCTTGACTTTCTATATTTGGTACTTGAGACAGGGATGGTGCATTTCTTTCCTGTGTCTCTGAGGCAATAGGGTTCCTATGCTGATTCTTTTTCTCCTTGCTATCAATTAAGTATTCTACCCTCTCCATTAGTCCTTGAAAGTGTAATTCTGGTTTTGCAATGTTGTTCCAATTTAGATATCTAGAGGCTTCAAACATAGCTTGTGCTAATTCTACCATTTTCATGCAAAGTTTAGTCCTCTCAATTTCTAAGTCTGCACGTGGGTAGTTCTTACTCATTTCAGCTATCTAGTGTCCTTCCTTTAACCTTGCCTGATATGCACGAAACATCATGTCTAGGTTTTCTGGTATGGGTTCCGCTAAAACTGAACCTGATCTCTGAGCTGGGTTCTCCTTATTCAATTCCTATGAAGTCAATTCTAGGATCTTGGCTCTCGATTCCTTCAAACTTCCTTCCAATTCTGTTATCCTCTTACTCCATTTTCTCTTAATCCTTTCTCTGGAATCTTTCCAAGATTTCGTCTTTTTACTACTAGACTCTCCAACTTCACTAGTTTCGGCTACTTTCTCAGCATTAAGCTGTTGATTTTGTAAGAGCGCCTGGGCTCTTATTATAGCTTGGATAGGCACGTATGTAGGATTGGATCCATCTGCGTTGTGTACAATACCTATCACATTGATTGGTGTCAAATTTGAAGCATTGGCAGGGTTCTTAGGACAATCTTTGACAATATGCTCTTTGCCACAATCGGCACAAAAGCCTTGAATGTTATAATATTGTGATTGTCCTGCTATAGGAGGATGTGGACAATCCTTTATGAAATGATCTCCTTGGCACCTAAAGCATGGTCCTCTAGGGCCCTGTGGTCTTTGCTGTCTCAATTGGGGCCGCCGATTCGGATTGGTATACATCACGTTAGGGTAGTCGGGCTCCCAACTGGGTTCCACAGGTGGACTATCATATTGATATGTCTCCACATGTTCTGATGACTCTTAGTAGTATGCGGGTGGACTATCTACATGAGTAGAGTCAAAACTATTTGAGTTTGGATCATTGTCAGTAATAAGGGTGAAACGAGAACTAAAGCCCTACTAAGGTTTTCTTCTGCATCAGCGTATTTCACTGAGATGACATTCGCTGGTGGGGGTGGCTGCTGAGCTAAGACAGGTTGAGGTCTCTGTTGAGCCTAATAAGGGTAGTTCTGAGGAGGCCTATAGTAATGAGGCTGAGTATTATATTGGACTTGATACCTACCTAGTTGCGGGTATGCTTGCGGGTAGTTCTGTCTCACTGCTTGTTTGTTGTATGGGTAGTCTTGAGCCGTATGATTCATGTACCTTCTCTCAGTCGTACACTATTGGCCACTAGGGTTGGCTTGCGGTTGTGTTGCATTGGGACACACATTCGCCATATGATCACCACCACAGGTGTAACAACGCTTGTTTGTTGTTAACCTAGGCATGTGTTTACTAGAAACTCCTAGTTTCTGGGCCACTTTTTCCGCTAGGTCCTCTATGGAGCTAGACAATTTCGTGGATGCTAGAGATTAACAATCTGAGTCCTTATAGAACTTTGAGAGCTCCAACTCATCTCCTAAGTTATCCTCAATATCTATACAGATTCTTACACACTGCTCTAACATTCTGGGTTCCTTCAAGTATACATAGGAGCGTAGTTTAGAGCTCAACAGGCCATCCAAAAACAATGATACTTGCTTGGCCTATGAGGGTAACTCTTGCATTGGGCATCTCTCCACATATTGTCTAAACCTACGTCCTGCGAGTCTAACTATTTCTTGAGGGGTTTGTTTGAAACTATGAATCAATGAAGACGTGTCATGCCTGATCCCACTTTTAGATAATTCCGTGATGAATGACTCTAAAAAGTGATGGATATCTCTAAATTGCCTTTGTTGCAATGGTTGGAACCAAGTTAAAGTTGTATTCTTTAAGGTTAGTCCAAATGCGTTGTATTGCGTAAACATGTCTTCGACTTGTTCTGCTCTTAGCACTTGCTTAAATTCCGCAACATGATCATAGGGATCTCCTGTCCCATCAAAGTAGTTTTTCATGGATTTTACTAACTGAGTGGGTCTTAATATTCTTGCGTGTTCATGTGGTCTAGGTAGAGGAAAATCATCTCTACCACCTGGTATTCTAGGTTCTCTTTGTCTTTCCACTCTATCCGTGTTCGTGGTTCTATCTCCCTATGGGATGATTGAAACTTACTTCAGGTTTCTCTTTGTTTTTCTCTCTTTGATTAGCATGGGCTGAGGATGTTCCTACCCCTTGTTGGCTCACGTTTACATTAGCTCGTGATGGAGGGAATACTAACTCACCTCTCCATGTATATGTGTCTCTAACATGGTCTGGCACTATAAATACCCTTTCTGAAGTTTCATCCAGGTATACCACCTCTCCAGGTGTATCTGGGTCCTTGAATTCGTAAACTATGATGGAGCCTACCTCACTAGGTTGTTCTGTTCTGTACCTCCAAAAACTTCATCTGTCTCTTTATTCACCAACAACTCTATGCTTCTATTGTCCTGAGGGATCCACTCTAGAACTAGTACTCGTGTCAGTACAGATTTCCCTATAGGTGTCCTAGGTTCTTCTCCTACTGGTTCTTTTCCTTGAGCTTTCGCCAGTCTCTATCTGAATTATGCCAAACTCATTCGTATTATTTGGCCGAGTACTTAAGATGTACATCGTCCCTTCCTTGTCTATGTATGCATCTCTCTCAAATTTCACCACTGGACGTTCCAATCTAATGGGTTGATCCGGATTATGCATTTGCACCACTTGTCTTCGCAAACCATCCTCATAGATGCGAGCACCTAAGTGGTTGGTTCGGAGAAATTCTAATTGAGTCCTATAGGGTCCTTCGGGTCTTTCTAATGTTAAACGTTGTGTTCTAACTCTCAGAATGCGTTTAAACGTTATTTGGGTTCTTCGGAGTGGAAGGGGTCTGTAAAAACACAGACCCTATACTTGGTTCCCAAAATAACCACTTCAGATACAACAATATACTGAAGTTGAGAGCTCTATCAAGATTCTGTTGTACTTAGACATTTACAGTTCACGGTTTAGCTCGGCCAACGTGTACCGAATACACTAAGATGCTATATTGCTTTTCACCTAAACTTACTGAAAATACCAGAGACAAGAGTAATAGTTCAACCTTTACCGAATAGGTACCACAATCCGATCAACATCCGAAGACACAGAGAATTCAATTGTTTCAGATACACCGTACTGAAGGTCCAGTACACAACCCAAGAAATCCTTACTGTAGCTTAACCCTTACCGTATGATGACAGATCTCAATGCTGAAGACAACACGATCCCGCACAGTGTTAGAAACACTACCACAGTTACACAGACTTCACCAAACAACTGGCAGAACATTCCAAGAACGAGTACTAACGCAATACGCAAACTTAACACAACAATCGCAATAAGGATTCGCAGACGATTCACTTCAGACAAAAGACCGAATGATCTAATGGATGTAGATGATACTCACAACCGCAATAGATACCAATAGACAACAGACAAGACGAGACACAGATACACACAGAATACTCAGAAATTAGGCAACAAACACCATAGTAACGCTCAGCTATAATCACCCAGACAGACAGTCTGGTGATCTTTCTGAACGACTGAAGTTTCTTTTTTCATTGCTTTATATAAGATTACAAGGTATATGTGTAACAACTTTTCGTACGTGCACAGGGATATAAAAAGATTCTTGATTTTACAACTGCCAATCTGGTGACCGACTAACACTCTGGCACGCACGGCGGACTCGAACCCGCAGGTTTTTTACAGAATTACTGTTCTTCTATAATGCCTTCTAAGTACATATTTCTAGCTAATCTAAAGGTGCAGGCGATCTTTTTCTTTAGAGTTTCTAACATTTGTTTGAGGGTATCCGATTCTACTAAATGTGCATCTACTCTTATAGAACTTAATGCAATGGCTTCGGTGAGCAAAATCTCTGCTTGCGTCTGCAGAAAAGCCTCTTGTAAGTAGAAGTTGTTGGACAAAGCCGCATCTTTGGATATCTTCATTTATTCAACCTGCTTCTCCATACTGATTACTCTTTCTTTTTGATTGTCCAGTTGATTTTCCCGTCTCTCGATCTCTTGATTCTGGAACTAGATGGTTCTGGAGTATGCGTCCCTTTCTCTTCGGAGATCTGTTATTAGTTTCTGTAATTGTGCTTCTAATGTCAGTTTTCACCGTAGAATGTCGTTTGCCTCGTCAAATTCTATCTTACATCTCTAGAGTTCTTCAGTTGTTTTCATCGCCATCGTACTGTTCTTGGCCTCTTTGAACCACTTCATCGAGCTGCACTCTGGTCTCTTCTAATAAATTGCCTAAGGCTACTCTGGCATCTTCTTTATCCTATAGATCTAGCGTTAACTGACTGATTTTGGCCTGTGCTTCGCTTAATAACTTGTCCTTTTGGTTGAGATCTGCCAGTGCGGTATCTCTCTGATTGGCAATTGTCTGCTTTTCTGCAAGTTGGGCTTGGAGATGGGTAATTTGGGAGTGCAGTTGATGGTTTTCTGCTTTGACCGCATCTATCTCTTCCTGTAGAGGCGTGATATCTGCTTCTAGGACATCCACCTTGTGTTGTAACTCATTTCGGATGTTATCAGTGACTTCTCTCATCTGGATTGGCAGTTGTTGTGATAAATTAATGAGCAGTTGCCCCATTGAAGCTAACTCAGAGAATACGGGGATGGATGGGAGTAGAGGAGGGTGACGAGGTTGGGAAGAGGATGCGCTGACTTCGGTGGGGAGTAGTTTGGAGATGAGGAAGAAGAGGCTGTGGGTTCATTAGTGTGAATGGGTTGGATAGGGATAATGGGTTCGGTTGTGGGTGCGGGTGGATGAATAGGAACAACAGTAGTGTTGTTGGTTACCTTTTCGGTTTGTTGTGTAGTGTCATCGTTTTCGGCAGATGTGGCGTCGACTGCTTTAAGCAGCTCTTCGAAAACTTGTTTGATGATATGTTTTTCCTCCTCTTGTCTTTCCTGCTCGGATTGCCGCTGGGAGGCTTCTTGTGATGAGCTTGTGTCAGACTCGCTGTGATCTTCTTGTTCTTGTTGCCCTTCTGACGTGTGCTGATGATTCGTGCTGCATAGATGTTGCGATGTCATGGTAGGTTTCTTCATCCTGCTTTTCTGCTTCTTTGTCACCTTCTTTATCTCCTTCGGCTGAACCTTGTGCTTCACTTTGAGATGAACTAATCCTAATTCTCTTCCGGCGGAAGAGTTGATTTAGCTCCTCTTCATCTTCTTCTTCATCGTCCTCTAGAAGTTGTGTAGATTCCTCATGGTGTAGAACAGGACCTCGGGGTGGTGGTTGTGCTGCCAGTATTGTCGAAAAAGGAAGGATAATATGTGCGGCAGCCGGGACCTGGGCATTCCTCCCTTGTTTACCTGTTTGATGATAGTAACGCATTCTTTGTGAATGCAGTGGAAGAAGTAGGATGCAAAATTTACAAGTTCTCGAGCGGCTAAGTCTATGGCGGAGTAGAAGGGACGAGATATTCCATAAGTAAGTTTTTGTAGGTTCAAGATAGCTACTAAGAACTGAAGGGCGGATCTTTCAGGTTCCGATCGACATAGGATCGCGTATTCATTTGACGAATACCTAGGAAGTAATTCTATCATGGTTGCTACGAGGAGGTTCGGGCCATTTTCTCGACCTTGCGAAGGGAGTCGAAATGACTCAGCGAAAGTTTGGAAGGTGATTACGGTTCTTGTAGGAAAGGATGTGATCGGCCAACTCTGCTATGTAGCAGGTGTGTTGGCGATGGCAAAGATGATCTGGGCAAAGAAGGGGTGGGATTCCATTGAATGCCAAGGCAGTTCAGCGAAATTGGATAGCCCACGGTTGCGTAGGAACTCTCCTACGTCGGCAGGGAGTCCATCACGGAAAGCGGCATAGTTAGCCAAAGCTTCCATGGCGCAAACAATGACAGCAAGCACAAAACGCAAACACACAGGGTATACACAATCATACAAAGCACGCAAACACAATAGCGATTTTTGGCAAAATGGAGAAGGTTAAGTAGATGCGCTATAGTGGAGAGTAATCAAATTTACTAATCATCGTGCGACATTGAGATGATAACTTCTTAACTTCGGTGTGCATGCATGAACAGCTCGAAAGGGCAGGGCGGCAGTGGACATGATTAGGTATCAAAACGCGGGTATTTATTGATTTATTTTATTAAGCTCGCAAAAATAAAAGGAAAGAAAAGAAAAGAAAAGAAAACGCCAAAAGACGCGGCCAACCGCGAAATGTTTCAGTGTGGATTAGATGCTTGTTGATACGGCCGCAACTTTGATCCATTTATCACCTTTGGAAGAGGAATTCCGGTCAAAGTGATCAACCGAAAAGTTGCTAGGCCCACTTGTTCAGCAATCCGGTAGGGACCAAACCATCGTAACTTGAATTTGCCAGCAGAGCGATTCAACTTTGCATTGTAAAAGAGTACAAGTTGCCCCACCGTAAAAACTGGAGTCTTCAGATATCGATCATGTGTTTGAGCTTGTCTTAGCTATACTTCCTGAATAGTCATGAAACTGTGCCATCGATGCTCGTCTAATTCTCTGAGTGTATCCAACAGAAATGACAGAGATTCTTCCGGTAGTAGTTTCCGATTGATGGCTACTCGTAAACTTGGCAAAATGATCTCCATTGGTGCTATGGCTTCTAATCAATAAGCTAGTTTGAAAGGGGTTAATCCTGTTGCTACTTTATATGTAGTCCGGTATGCCCATAATATGGCAGGTAACAGTTGATCCCATCTTTCTGGTGCTTCCAGAATCAGTTTTCAAAGTATATTTATCAAAGTCTTGTTTGTGCGTTCAGCTAGACCATTAGCACGAGGATAATAAGGAGAACTAAATTTATGCGTGACCTGGAACGAATGTGTGAGTACTTCCATTAATGTTGCAGTAGCAGACCGTAAAGCCCAGGCTTCTGCCCATCTGGTATCATAATCAGTACATGTCAAAATATAACGATTATTACTGAGTATTGCTGGTGGAGTAATAGGTCCAATAAAATCTAGACCCCATTTCTGAAAAGGATCTAATGGCAGGACCGGTTGTAGAGGGAAAAAATGGCGTTGTAAAGGTTGTCCAGTCCTCTGACAATTATCACAATTTTTGACAAACTGCAATACATCCCTGTTCATAGTAGGCCACCAAAGACCACTCTGCAGAATTTTCCGGTGTGTTAAATCTGCAGCAAAATGGCCACCGGAAGGAATTGAGTGAGCCAAAGTAATAACTGAATTAACTTCGTGTGGAGGGATACAACGAAGTAAAATTCCTGTGTGATCCATATAGTATAATTGTCTAGCAAACAACCGAAATTTGCGACTGTATACTGCAATTTTTCTACGCATGGCAAGGGGTGTTGCAGAAGGAAGACATCCATCTGTTAAAAAAGTTAATAACTGATCATAGTAATTAGTTGTCACAGGAGGATCTGCATCTTCATTATTAGTTGGTTCAAAAACATAAATTACTGGCGTTGTGTCATCCACACCGACCGGAGCTTCACCGGAATCTAAGCGAGAAAGGAAGTCTGCCAAGGCATGTGAACTGTCTGGCCGATGAAAAAATTCGTAATCAAACTCTTGTAAAAGCAAAACCCATCGCGCTAATCGACCTCCTAGATGCTGTTGCCGAACCAGATAAACAAGTGCAGCATGATCTATATGAAAAGTAAATTTTTGGCCAAGTAAATAATGCCTAAATTTCTTGACAGAGTACACTAAACCTAGACATTCCCTTTCAATTACAGAGTAATTCTTTTCCACAGGGGCAAGCCTTCGACTTGTATAATAAACTGGCCTGAACCATTTATCAGTTTGTTGCATTAGAACGCTCCCTATTGCTATATCTGAAGCATCAACAACTACATGAAATGGGCGATCCCAGTCAGGAGGCTGTAAGATTGGAACCTGTGTTAGTAATCCCTTTAGACGATCAAAAGCAATTTGACAGTCTGGGGTCCAGTCAAACTGTTTAGGAGTCTTCGTGATTAACCGATTGAGTGGAATGGCTAAATGAGCGAGCCACCGTAAATGACGACCATGCCAGCGGACTTGACCCATAAATCTCATGACTTCTTTTGGTGTAGTAGGAACATGTGATCCTAATACAGCTGCAACCTTATCCGGGTCGACTTGTATGCCCTGTGCTGATACAATATGGCCAAGTAATTTACCACATGAAACCGCAAACACAGATTTGTTTGGGTTTAAACAGAGTCTGTATTCTTTGCACTTCTCAAAGCAACATCGTAAATGGGACAAGTGTGCTACCATCTTACCAAATAACGAAAAATCATCAAGATACACTTGCATAAACGAGGTAAGATAAGGTGAGAATATCTCTTGCATGCATCGCTGAAAAGTATTAGGGACATTTCTTAACCCAAACCACATAACAGTACATGTGAAAACACCCCAATTGGTAATGAAGGCGGTCTTCGATATATCCTGTTCAGCCATTCTAACTTGATTATACCCACTGTATCCATCTAGGAATGAATACATTTCATGTCCTGCTACTCTATCAAGCATGGTATCAAGAAAAGGTAGCGGAAATGGATCGGGCACCGTAGCTACATTCAGTTTTTGGTAATCCACACATATTCGTAACTGCTTATTCTTTTTAGGGACAATAACAATTGGTGAGATCCATTCAGCGTGCTCTACTGGTACAATGAATCCAACCTTCAATAACCTATCCAGCTCTACCTTTACCTGTGATGCTTAGTTCGGGTTCATCCGGTAGCTGGGTTGTTTGATTGGCTTTGCTTCTGGCTTCAGCATGACCCTGTGTTGGTAGATGCGCGGGTCCAAACCTTTCATATCTTTGTAATCCCATGCAAATACATCAGAAAATTCTCGAAGTAGTTGGATTAAATCTGCTTGAAATAACTCAGGTAAGCTTTCCTTTATCTTAACAGGACGTGGATTTTCTTCATCCCCTAAATTGTAGGTGATCAGCTGATCTTCTGGAATATAGAATTGTCGAGGCTTCTCTGTATCCTCAGCTGGCTTAAAAAGTTGTTGTAGATCAGCGTCATCTATGGTAGCCTTATCTTCTTTCGTATCTTTTTCTGTTACAGACATCACCGTACAAACTGTAGGATTCCAATTATCTACAACAGATTGTAGATCAACAGTTCCTAGGGAGATCAAGTCAATGTTATTTTTCAGAAACTCTTCTTCTTCATCATCTGACAACCCATCTAGCATATGGACTGGTTCTGCAAAATACGGTCAGGCATGCAACTCGCAAGGTTGTATAGCATCTAATTTTACAATGTATTTACGATTATTATCTTTGAAAGTGAGTTCCTGTGCAGACCAATCTTGTATCACCTTAGCTTGCTTTAGCCAAGGACAGCCGAAAAGGAGATTATAATAAAGGGTGGATTCCGGTAATTCTAGTACGACAAAGGTCATTTAAATGTTGTACCTTGCAAAGTTATTGGTACATTTCGCACAAGTCCTACTGGATGAACTCTTGATTGGTCGGCCATTCTGACAAAAAACTGAACTGGTTTGATTTTGGTCCACCCTAACTTTTTACATAGTGCAACAGTAGCAATGTTGACACCAGATCCTCCATCAATTAGTACCTGTGTAATTTTATGATTTTTATACCATACCGTAATTAAAGGAACTGAATGATCGACCGTAGAATCAGGTTCCGGTTGCACTGTTGCTGTTGCTGGAATGCAAGAAGGCACAGGACTGAACTCTTGTTGGAATTGTTGACACCAGATCCTCCATCAATTAGTACCTGTGTAATTTTATGATTTTTATACCATACCGTAATTAAAGGAACTGAATGATCGACCGTAGAATCAGGTTCCGGTTGCACTGTTGCTGTTGCTGGAATGCAAGAAGGCACAGGACTGAACTCTTGTTCCAATACTAGTGCAAGTAATTGGCCCAGAGGAAGAGTTATGGATGCTTTAGATAAAATTTCCCAGGACTTTTGTGATTGAATTGTATTTTCCACAGATTCTGAAGATGATGCGCCTACTGAAGATGATGTGCCTGCTGCTGAATTAGAATCCTGTTTTTGTGTTCCTTCCTCAGTTAACAGAGCCTAGGTCACCGGAATAGGATATGGGAACACTGGAGGTTCTACGGTGGTCCATTGACTAGCCTTATCATACATCCTTTGTTGTTCACGTATGCCTGGTTCAAATATTTCTGATGCTGGTTGCAGTTGTTTACCAGATCGGGTCTGAACTACTGTAGCGTGCGTTTCTACTGGTGTGATTTGTACCATATTAGTCATTGGGTTTTGACGTTCTTTCTTCCTCTGATCATACTCAGCTGCATCCTTACAAAATCTTCTAATGTGGCCAAATTCACCACAAAAATGGCAGCGAGGTGGTGGCAAATTGGTATTTTCTTGTGCTGGTCCGGCCTGCCAACGGTTTGCATTGTAGTTGTTATTTCTCTGTCCTCTGTAATTCCGATAGCCTTGTTGCTGATTGTTTCTCATTTGAGGTGGTACATAATGATTGGCTGGCTGCCCTGGTTCCTGTATAATAGCATTGATAGTTGTTGGTCCCTGTACTTTGGCGTTGTATGCGCAGTTTTCGGTGGTATGTCCAGTAGTGTTGCAGATAGCACAAAACAACTGATTAAGTGCACAAGTGGCACTAGTATGGCCTGAATTCTTGCATGTAGTGCAGTACATCTGTCTGGTTGGGTCTTCGGCGACATTTCTATTTGCTTTTAACCACTCCAGATCTTCTATAAATCCTCCAACCTTGTTTTCAAGTTGCAAAGCCATTGCGATCACGGCATCTAGCGTCATAGCTCCTACACAACATATGCTCATAATCTGTTTAAGTTGTGGAGTCAAACCATTGATAAACCATTGAGTAATAACGTCATCCGACAGGTTGGCATGTGCTGGTGGCAATTGCCGCAAATGGGTTCTGAATAGAGTGGCATATTCCTGCACTGTTTGATTTATCTTTTGTCTATTGTTTTGCAAGTAGTCGAAAATTTCGGCTGGATTCTTCTTTAGCCTGAATCTTTGCAGAAATGCATCCCTTACCGCTTCATAGGTGTCGAAATGGTTAATATCATATTCTGTAAGCCATCTAGCTTCATTAACCAATGTAGATTGGAAGACAATAGCTTTATATGCCGGATCAGGTGGATGATTGAGCACTGCGTAACTTATCTCACATGTGCGTACATGAGCATCTGGGTCATCACTTGGAAATCCACCAAATTTGGTGTACGTCACTCCTGTTGGAGTCGGCCTGGGTGGGCATAGTTGTTGTTGTTGCTGATACTGTTGTTGTTGTTGTTGTTGCTCGTTCATCGTGCTGATGGTTGTATTATGACTATCTTCTATATCCCGAGGCTGAGTATCTGGACCGTCGGAATCTGTATCGTCAGCCGGTGCACTTTCCGGGTCGATAATCTTGTTCAGGATGTTTTGAATCTCAGCTTCGAACAAGCTACCTTCCTTCTTGATGTCAAATGTAGGAAAGCTTACTCCCAATAGCGGTGACTGGGCTGAAGGTTCACCAAAAAATGGTAAACCGTCGCCAAAAAACTGTGATCTTTCATCAACTGTTATCGAAATATCATCGGAATGTGTCGATTTTTCACCAATACAGGGTGCTTTTTCTCCCTTACTGATTTCTTTGGCTAAAGCGTTTCTATTCGTAAACAAATGGGAATCTTTACCCAATGTTGTTAAACTAACTTCAGGCTACGTCTTGGTAGATTCTGGAGTTACTATCTCTTCGACAGACTGGGCCGGAATCTACCAGAGATGTAGTACGTTCCACCGGAATATGACCGGAATCACTACTAACATTCTTTACCTTCTTGTCAACTAGTTTGGCATTAGTTTGTTGCAATCCACAAGTGAAAAGAGGAGGTGAATACATGTCAAATGAGTTTAGTAGTTTTTTGAAAAGTCATGGACTTGGAAGATAGATTTCATGTAGGCACATATCACAACAAAATGGCATTCTTGAACACAAAAATAGACATATTGTAAAAATAACAAGAGCCTTGATGGTTGAGAAAAATATGCCTCATTGTTATTGGATATAAGTTATGCATATGTTTTATACATCATGAATAGCCAAATTTATCACATTTGAAAGTATTTGGTTGTACATCAAGTTACACTTGAAGAGAAGTTTACAAGTAAAAAGCCAGATTTATCACATTTGAAAGTATTTGGTTGTATTGTATATGTACATGTTCTAGATGAGTTGAGGATGAAGCTTGATCCAAAAGTAGAAAAATGTATCTTCATTGGGTAATCCTTTGAGCAAAAAGGATATAAATGCGATAGATGAAGGTAAGTAGAGATGTGGTGTTTGATGAAATGTCAAGCTTCTATGCAGATGCCAAATAAGAACTTAATCTTGACTCAAATGACAAAGCGAATGCTGAAAACTAAAGTGCACAAACAAAGTTCTGAGTGGACTGGATGTGTCACCAAGCAATAATTTCAACTCAAAACCATGGAGTGGAAGATTGCATGGAAATTTCAATCCAAAAAATTCATTGACTATGTCTAAGAAAAGTAAAGAAAAGGTTCTTGTTGGTAATAAAACATGTACAAGTTTTGAAGAAATTGATGGAGAATCAAGCAGTTTAGAAAAGAGCCTTGATGAAGCACTTGTATTGTCATTTGTGAAGAATCCAAAGGTATATGCAGATGATACAAAAAGAAGAAGTCACCGAGGACCAAGAAGATATGGAAGGATACATACTTCAGTGTAGCGATTAACATATGATAGCTACATGGCTCTTCATTGTGCTTACATGACCTAGGCAATACAATATGCTAAAACTTCTTCTTTTGAAGATGCAATTAAAAATGCAAATAGGGAGAAAGCCATGGATGAGGAAATGGTTGCACTATATGGAAATGGAACATGGAAGCTAGTTCCATTGCTGTAAGGAAAGAAGCCCATAGGCTGCGAGTAGGTTTACAAGGTGAAGCACATGTTGATGGTAGCATACGTAGGTATAGAGCACAATTGGTAGCAAAAGGATATGCATGGACATATGGCATTGGGTATGAAGAAACTTTCAGCCCTCTAACTAAAAATTCTAGTGTCAAAGAACTTATTGCATTGGCTAGAGCAAAAGGATGGATTCTGCATCAGAATGATGTAAAGAATGCTTTCTTACATGGTGAGTTACAGGAAGAAGTATACATGGACCAACAACAAGGATATGAGGATTCAAAGCACCCAGAATATGTTTGCAATTGCAAAAGGCTTTGTATGGGCTTAAACAACCCCCTCTTACTTGGCATGCAAGGATTGCTGATTATTTAACCACCATTGGATTTTCTATGTGTGATGTAGATCACTCATTATATGCAAGGAAGGGTGATGATGGCATCATGATTGTGGCTATTTATGTTGATGTCGTGACTGTAGGTGGTGATAGTGAAGAAAGCATCAAATAGGTAAAGCAACTTCTATGCATGAACTTGACATGGAAGATCTTTGTTTGTTGCAATATTTCTTGGTCATTGAGTTTATACATATAGAAATAGGTATATTGATGGTTCAAAGGCAATATTCCTTGAGAATGATCCAAAAGTATGGTATGATTGATTGTAATCCAATTTCCATGTCATTAGATTAGAATTTGAAGCTGGATACTACATCTGGTGAACATTGGAAAATGTCTATGTACAAGAAAATTATGGAAATTTTGATATATCTCACAATTACAAGAGTTGATCTAAGCTATACTATAGGACTTCAAAGTCAATTTATGCAAGTTCCTAGGAAACGCCATTGAGTTGCTCTGAGTCACACTCTATGTTATGTGAGTGCTACTTTGGATTATGCATTGTTTTATGAAGCTGGTGTAGAATTGTAGGTTCATGGATACACTGATGTAGATTGGGCTGGTAGTATTACAGATGGATTCTACTACTTTCTATTCCCACTTGGGAGTGAAGCTCTTACATGGAGCAGTAAGACGAAACCCACTATTCCTTTGTTGATTACAAAGGTTGTGTATAGAGGTGTTGCAATGGAAGCATGCAGAGTTTCATGGATAGAGATGCTATTTGCAAATTTAGCTATGGAAGTGCAAAAGCCTATTATTATGATAATCTTAGCAACATATAGTTAGCATGAAATCCTATTTTTATGCTAGTATAAATCATATCGGGGTACATTATCACTTCATCAAAGAAAAGATATTTGCAGGTAATATTGATCTTGTTTATGTGAGGAAAACTGAGCAAGTTACTGATATTTTCACTAAAGCACTTGGAGCATAGAAGCTGAAAAGGTTTCATAAGATGCTTGGATTATAGGACATGATGTTGAGCTTGAGGGGGAGTGTTGAGATATCAAGTGAAACATGTGATGATGGAGGATGACAACTATCACTTTTTCATTTTTTTGGCATGTATAGTGATCATGCCGATATATTCATGGATAATTTAGTGATCTCTACTAGATTTATCTACCGAGAGTGATGGCACATTTGTTCCTTGCCAGTTCACTCATTTGCAGACATTTCCTTATGTACTGTTCTTTATAAATTGCACTAGTTGTATTGTTGTATTAGATCATTCTTGTGTATTCTCTTTATGTATGGAAGAGGAGGAAGAAGAAGATTCATTCTTCCTTGCCTCAATTTGTGTGTGCTCCCCTCTTTGTGTGTGAGAGTGTGTGAGAGATCTCTTCCTTATCTCCTTTCTCTTGACTCATGTTGAATCCTTCAATGAGGATTGTGGAGAAATGAGGTGTACGGAGGGCCAAGTCTCAATCCCATCTTGCCCTAGGTTGAAGGCTAGACAAAGAAAACAAAAAATAATTGAGAATCTCTAAAATTAGGAGCCACCCATCTATGTTGATAGTCGAGGTATAATATAGAAGATGTGACAAACACTTATGAATGATCCCTAGGATAGTACAACTCCCACTACTAGGATGTTCTATAGAATTAAATAAGTGGTGCCCATGCTAATACCTATATTTATCATAATATTCAAGTCGTATAATATTTTTCATAGCATTTTTGCATCATAAAATGTGGCGACCACTTAAGATACTAGTAGTGAGCCCTTCAATACAAACATTAATATAATGTAGCCTTTAGATCCCTAGGCAAAGAGGGGTTTCATGGACTTGGTTCTTGAAACATACCTAATGTTAATGTTTGATTTTAAGCTTCCTATTATGAAGTAAGACTATGACATGGGCATTTGATTGGTTCAGATAGATATGAAATTGGACACTGTTTGGCCATTCTCATGTAGGAACAAAGACTCAAGGGTAGGCTTAAGCATAGATGACCTCTAAATAAGAAATTAGTTTGGCCTAGTGACTAATTCATATGGATGGGATGGAGGAGGTCTTAGGTTCAAGTCCCACGGGATTCATGGGAGAGTGTTTTTCCCCAAGAGCTCTAGAGGCTTCTTGTAGCACGCACATGAGTTAACTCTAGTTAACTAGGGTACTTGGGCCACATGTAATTGCATGACCAACACTTGGATGGTTAGTATCCACGTGACATAGAGGGAAGTCCCTTGGAGAGAGCTATATATAGAGGCAATTGGGGGGACAGTCAACTCTCTAGCACCTACTGGTCCTTATGATCTTGCTTCATTACATTAGTAAAGCCTTCATAGAGGTCTTGGGAGAGCTTTCATGATAGTTATAAGTGCTTTCCTCTTCATATCCATGGAGGTCTCATGAACGTGAATGTTAATTTTATCATAACTTTGTGTTCATTTCATGGATTTCATTAAGATAGAGTGGGATAATTTCCCTTTCTTATTTTTGCAAAATAAAGTGAACTTGATGTGCCGAAGGATTTTTGAACATGCATCTTTCAATAGATAAGGCTATGGCATAGCCGATAATAGCATGCTTTATGATAAAGTTAAACTTGTAATATAGCTATTATATCTTCTATTCATGCATGCAAGGTGAAACCTAGGATGCAATAAAGGTTGAAAGCCTCCTCTACAACTTTTCCAACATAAGTTTTGATCCGGTGACCACAAAAGAAAGATTGCTACAAGATATCCATGAAGATGCAATTATCTGGTGATTTAGAAATTGTGGCAATTTGATCTTAACAATGCTAGAACTCTGGAAAATTATAGCTTTTAAAGATTAAATTACCAAAGCTAATATGATGAAGACTTGTGCAAAGACTTCCATCAAGTATCTAAAAAGAAAAAAAATTGGTAGTTAACATTAGGGCCTACTAAAATCCAAAGTATTAGCCCTTTGGATAAGCTAAAAATGTTTAAACATGAAATGTTTGAGCAAGGTGCAGCTAAAGCGAACAAGAAAGCATTAGCTTCCATCGTGCTAAAGGAAGCACTACCTCAAGTTATCACTTTGAGTTAGATTGATCCATGAGGAATCAAAAGCAAATTCCTTGAATGATTAAAGTTAAGTAAACATTCGATCTTCATATTAATTATACAAACATCCATAAGTCTTTGAGATAAGGAAGGAGATTAAGTATAATTAAGCTTTATAAAAATCAAAGTATAATGCGTATATTTATTTTCATGGCTAAAGGAGAAGAAGAAAATTGGACATTTCTATCTTTTTGACAAGCTATTTGCAAAGCTTGATCCTTGAGGTCTTTTCAAGGTGCTACTAGATTATCATTTATAGAAAAGAATCAACAAGATTCTTAAATGAGAAATAAGAAGGATTCTTCTTCATGACGGATTAGTGTATAATGGTTCATGAACACCATGAAATGGGTGAAGTATGACTCTTTTATTTTAAACATACTTCAAACGGTGTATCCCAGTTGGCTATGAGAATTTTAGAAGTAAAGAAAGATTGAACAATGACAATAACCTTTATTTGAAAATTTTAGAAAGACATAAAGGAATAAATATCACATATAAATGAAAGTTAAAGTCAAACTTTCATGATGGAATGGGAAACCATATCCTAAGGTGATATTCAACCCTCCATACCATCTCCATCCAACCCGCCTCACCTAAACCCACCACCCCCAAGAGTAGGATCAGTCCTAGCAGATCCCACTCCCGAGGACCTTAATATGATGCTTAAAGCATATCAGGCCAGAATCCAAGAAGGGCCAAACGTAACGGATCATGAAAAGTGTTACCCTAGAGCAGAACTAGAGTTAGAACGAACCAAAATTTGTGCTAAGATGGTGGAATTGGCTCAGACCATGTTTGAAGCCAGTCGCCTCTTTAACATCTCTAGTTCAGCGAAGACACAGTTGCACTTTGATGGACTGTTAGAGAGAATAGAGAAGCTGATTGCAAAATCAGAAAAGAAACCCACCTCTCAACTAAAGGACAAGGCAAGTGAAAGAGCAAGTCTTCCTACCCAGAAAGCCTATGTGCCTGAAGCCTACGTGCCTAACTCCACGGAGCCAGACACATCTTCTTCTATGAATCGATTCACACCAAAATTTCTACGCGAGATTCAAGAAGAAAAATGGGCTAAAGAGAGTGAAGTCCCTCCTCCTATTGAACTCGTGGATGGTGCACGCGACCAATTCCCACAAGACATCCCATCCATTTATGAGGAGCAGGAGAGTACCCAATCTCAAGAAAGATTAGACTTTGAGTCTAACTCTCTACAAGAATTACCCCACTTCACAGGCCCATGGGAAGCTAAGTCTACTTGTATGAGAGCACCCACGGTCATGGTACGAAATGAGGACTCAGTCTTACCTAGGAACACAGAGGTAGTGAAAAACACTAAAGTGCAGTGCAATCTCAAGTTGGAAGAGCTACTCAAGGTTAAACCTGAATTATGGAAACATGTAGCCAAACAAGTACCAGAGATAGCAAAACCTCATTCCCAGGTAGGATCACATAGGACAGTGCCAGAAATACCCTTGGATAAGATAGGAGATATGTGTGAAGGTGAAGAAGGGAACACCTATCTTCCCATTACCTACCAAGAGTACACCACCAAGGCAATTTTGGACTCAAGTGCAGGAGTTGCAATTGCCACCACTTCCCTATGGAAGCGTTGGGGCAAGCCAGCACTCAGGCCAACGAGAATGAAACTGCAGATGGCCGATGGTCATATTGAGAGACCCTTAGGATTGCTAGAAGGAATAACTCTCACCACTTGTGGTGTCGAGTTTGAGCATACGTTTGCTATATGTGATTTTAGCAAGAACCATGCCTATGAAATGATCTTGGGACGACCTTTTATGCGATAGTTGCAAGTGGTACAGGACTGGGGAACCAATTCCTTGTACCTGCAACACTTGGGTGTTACGACCAAAGTGAATCTCAAAGATTACTCTCATAGAGATGTCCCTCCTATTCAATGGAATCCCATCCATAGAACCAAAGATGATACAGAATCGGTGCATTCCATGGGATCAGGATCCTCATGGATGCATGAAGACACCCACTTATGGATGTGCAAAGTAGCAGTAGAAGAGGAGAAAAGAGAAAAGGCCAGAGATATAGGTGCAAACGAAAACCATAGATCAATTCAAGACCCAGCCTATGCACCTATAATGTTTCCAGACGAAGAATTTGAACCTCACGGCTGGGCAGAAATTTTAGCAACCATGGACGTAGCCATCAATGAAGAACAATGGACACCTCACTGTGATGAAGATGGCTATGACATTTCAGTCTTCTCCATAGAGCCAATCATGGGAGAGGCAGTCCTAGAAGAATGCGAACCTAGCCCTGATGCATTTGAGGATGCAAGTGACTCCGATCTAGAGTCAATTATTATGGACCCACCTTTTGCATCAGATGAAGAATACTTCCATGAAATAGAATTTCAACCCCAGAGGCATGGAGAGCTTACAAATGATGTAAGACTAGCGACACATGTGACCCCGAAGGAAGAAGGAAAGAAACGAAAGAAGAGAGAAGTCTCACCAGAAGAGGAAGAATCTTTGTTTGAGGTCCCAGAAAATTTTAAGAAGTATGAGATAGATGACAAGAGAGTCATGATAAGAATGCCTAAACGAGAGGCACAATCAGAAGAGGCCTATGATAACAAAGAAACCACCAAGAAAATAGTAGTGGCCTTAGAAGAAGGAGAGGAGAAATGCACATACATAGGCCATGACCTAACAGAGGAAGAAGAGCATGCGTTAATAGCCTTGCTAAGAGAATACAGAGATGTATTCGCTTGGAGTTACAAGGATTTGAAGGGTGTTGACCCAGACATATGCTCTCACACCATCCCCATGACCTCATATGCTAAACCCTCTAAGCAAAAGCCCTACACATATAACGATAATTACGCTGCTGTTAACGTTTGACTGATACTCGTTTATGGGTTTAAGCGTTACGCTACTTTCGATTCAGATACTTCACGTTCAATTGGTTTCAATTACTTCTAACCGCAATCCCTCTCTTAGTCACGTGGGTTCTTGGGAGTGGTAGGGGTCTGTTAAATAGAGGCCCTGTACTATTTTCCCAATTTAACACACAATTTTACGATCATTCGGTCCTTAGCTCAATATCCGTCCCTGAACAACGGAAGTCTGTTCAGTGTATTGGAATTAGAACTTCAGGACTGAGGTTAGCAGGCCGATTACGTACTCTACACACAAAAGATACTTCAAAGACCACCTGATTCGTACTTCTTCAAGGCAGGTAGGTGTGCCAACTAGACCTTATACCTTAAAGTCACGCGGAGTCGAACAGTTAATCTCCTCGTAATAACCGATCAACCATAAACCGACACTGTCTACTCACATAGCTACTAATCTTCCCGTAGTTGGGGTAAGCAACAAATATAAGATGCAGTAACGAATTCAGTTGCTTACAAAGAATCTATAGACAATTAGTTCGAGGTTACTCTTCGCACTACTTACTTCACAGAAGACTTAACAGATAACATACCACACTTGTTCATACTCAGAATCCTACTTAACCATCACCGAACAGATTCGCAATGCAGCTGATTCACCTTCCCGTATTAAGGTGAGTATACGCGACTAGTAGGAGTACAGACGAAACAGATCAAGCAGAACTTATCCTTTCAACAACATATACACGCACACAAGACGTGATAGCAATCTCAGCGAGACTTAATCAGTCAGCACACTACAATTCCCACAAAAACAGGGACTGCCTGCTCTTTCTTTTCATTGCCTTAAATAGGGGATTTTTTACAAGGGTGCGCTCTTCTGCAGTTACCTGCGCGTTCCCTGAAAGATTGTCTTTTTTCATTTAAGCTCCCTGTTCTCGTACTCTTGTCCTTGTTCGGCGGCCGTTAGCACTTTTACATTTAAGGCACCTGTCCGGGTTCATCCGTCCTGGTTCGGCGGCCCTCTAACACTGGCACGCACGGTGGACTCGAACCCGCAGGTGCATTACTGTCTTCATCATCCTTTTGCACTGCCTGTAGGTCTATTCCAGGGTTTGACTCCCCAATCCTTTCTGACCGTACTTGTTCAAGTGGCGGAACAAGTATAGCCAGCCATCTCCTGCGAAAAAGTGTCCAGCTATTTTGAACACGACTATCCAATTGCTGTTTTAATAAGTCTATGTCCATATTTGTCATTAATGTGGCATTAGTTCTACGCCTTCATCTTTTAATATCTGCCTTTCGAACTCCTGCAAAACTTGTATCCTTGACTGCAAAATTTCATTTTCGGCTTGCAGGTTAGCATTAAGGGTAGAAAAACTTGACATTTCAGCTTGAATTTGTGTTTGGATATTTTGCTGCCACTGATTAAAGTCTTGAGCACACTTTTTGGCGGTGATCAAATCTGCCATTAGTTGCCGGTTGTTACTCTGTAACACCGATATTAAAGCTTCTTTGTCATCCAATTCTTTTTGCATCTGTGTCATTAATGAATTGGACTTAGTCATCGTGGCGAGTAGTAATTCGTTTTTGTGCTGAAGCGTTTGTTCTTGTTGCCGCAAATATTGAGCAACCTCTTGTAGTTTGTTTTGCATCCTTATGACAAAATCGGGTTGGAGATCGTCCGGTAATTGCTCTGGACTTGCAGTTGGCAAGTTGTCTGCCATTCGTCGTTTAATGGACAGCCGAAACGGCGTCCCTACGGTCTGGTTCTGTGCGCTGTTACCTGTGTGGAAGAAAGGTGCAGACGAGGTGGAGGGTTGAGCTGCTTCCTCAGGCTCTGTGTGGTGTTCTGTATCGATTCGATCATGTTCACCGGAATAAAAATGGGGGGACCAGTGTAGCTGCATATCCTTTACTGATTGGACAAAATTAAATATAGCAGCTAAATAGGCTGCTAGTCTGCTGTTGGTGTGGGATCTTCTCTTATCCCCTACAATGATTTGTGCGTAGAGGTGGTTATACAGCCAATGTGTCCAGCTAACCGGACCTCCTTCTTCGGCATGTAATAGGGGGGGAAAAATTTTCTTTCGACATTAAGTCGAATTTCACTAGTAAATAGAGCTTTTCTAAATACCATTTAAATTGTTCTCGTCGGGGATGGTTGGCATTTTTCAACATGAAATACCGTCGGGGGCCTTCATAGTCGCCAAATTCCTTCCTCAGATCCTCATTCGAACATTTAGGATAGCGGGCGCCATCATAAAGTGGTAGTTTAAATACGGCTGAGACTAGCTGGGGCGAAAATCGTACCTGATTTAGAATGAAGCCGCTTGTTTGTCGCATGCTATGTAATTGGTCCGCTGCATCGTCATTAGCAATCCACTGTTCCCATGGTAATTGGGCAAACGGAAGGAGCCCTATCTTTCGTAGCCAGTCCTCATTCTTTTTCGAATTGATGTCGAGGTCGATTTTAAATTCGGTGGAGAATTTATGCTGAGTCTTTACTGATGCAGAAGTTACTGCGTCATCTGCTTCATCTTGTAGGGTAGTATCTGTTGTCGTTACCACGTGGGTCTGTGTATTGGCGCGCTTTCTGAGTTGCCATCGGGATAAGTCAGATTCCGACATGTTTGTTGAAGGGTTGTTGAGAAGAATATGCTGGAAGTTGCTAATTGTGTGCTGAATCTCGAAGAATACTAATGAAGAATGCTGTGCTCTGTATACTCATTTTATAAACACCGGTGCTGGAACGGCCATTTGCTAAACTGATTGTATGTAAGTAGGACATGACTCTTCCCTCCCTTGATAATATTTGTATCAGAGTAAAAATCATTATGCCGCGTGTTACTCCATAGATTGGTGCTAAACTGAACAAGACCTTGCATGTGCGAAAATGTCAGAAAACCAAAAGTTGCTTATCATACTCATTGCAAATCCATCGTTACATTAAGAATTAGGATGGGCGAATATACTTATTCTTCTATGAGACCTTCGAGATACATACTCCTAGCCGATCTAAATGTGCGAGCTATCTTTTTCTTAAGGGTTTCTAATAGTTGTTTTAGCGTGTCGGGCTCTAAAACCTGCGCATCTATTCTAACAGAGCTAAGCGCGATTGCTTCGGTGAGCACGTTTTCGGGCTGGGTCTGCACAAAAGCTTCCTGTAGATAGAAATCGTTGGATAGGGCGGCATCCCTCGAAGTCTTCATTTCGGCCAGTTTGGTCTTCAGCTCTGTAATACACTCCTTTTGGTTACGCACTTGGTTGTCTAGGCGTTCGTACTGCTGGGTTTGGAAGTCGAGAGTTTTCCGATACGCATCTCGTTCTCTGCGCATTTTGTCGATATCCTTGAGGTATTGTCCTTCCCATATCAGTTGGCGTTTTAGGATACTGTTAACCTCATTTGCGCATTCTTCGGCTCGTCGTAACTGTTCTTGGATTTGTTCGGTTTCTTTTTGTTGGTCCTGATTCTTCTGGATGGATTCCTGTAATTGAGTCTTTGTCTCTGCGATCAATTCTTCGAGAGAGGCGTTGATTTCTTCGTTTTCGTGGAGGGTGGCCTTCAGGGCTCGGATTTCTTCATGCGCGGCGTGTAGGAGTCGTTCTTTGGCTGCAAGTTGCTTGAGGGCTGTATCTCTTTGCTCTACTAGCGTCTGTTCTGCCGAGAATATGGCTTGGAGCTCTGCTAACTGCGTCTGTAGCTGATGGTTCTCAGTCTTTGTGGCTTCGATTTCTTCCTGGAGGGGGGTGATGTCCGCTTCCAGGACGTCTACCTTGTATTGGTATTCGGCCTTCAGGTTGTCCGTGGCTTCCTTAAACTGTATGGGCAGTTGGTGTGATAAATGCATGAGGAACTGCCCCATGGAGGCTAGTTCCGAAAATACGTTGGGTGGTGGTTGTGGTTGACGAGGCTGAGAGGAGGTATCGGTGAGTAGGTTTTGGGAGTTTGGCGGAGAGTAATTAGGGGAGGAAGAGGAGGAGGGTGTAGGTTCAGAACCGGGTCGGCGGGATGGTTCCGGTGGGAGGTCGGGGTTGACAGGTGGGGTGGGAAGAACAGTGTCAGTCGTGTTTACCTTGGTAATTGTCTGTTGTTCGGTTTCTGTATGATTGATGGCTGCGATGAGATTATCCAGTGCTTTTGTGGTGGATTCTGGTTGGTCCTGTTGATGCTCGGATTCCTTTTCGGTGGACACTATCTCTGTCTCTGCTTGGTGTTGCTGGTCTTGCTGCTCTGTCGAGGTGTCGTTGTGTATTGAAGTGGCGGTGTCGTGGTATGTTTCTTCTTGTTTGTCCTCTGCGGTGTCTTGTTTCTTTCCGGCGGATCCTTGGACTTCGCTTTCTGAAGAGCTGATGCGGATTCGCTTAGTGCGGAAGAGTTGATTGATCTCTTCGTCGTCTTCTTCAGTTTCATCGAGCGGTTGTGCTGATTCTTCGTGCCTAAGTGCTGGGCCTGTGGGTGGGGGTTGTGCGGCGAGAATGGTTGGGAAGAGGAAGGAGATGATGTGGGGAAGGCGAGAGCGCGGAGAGGTGCCTTTCTGGAGTTGTTTTACTATCGCTACGGATTCTTTATGAATGCGTTGGAAGAAATAAGAGGCAAAGTTGACAGGTTCGCGGGTGGCTAACTCCAGGGCGGAATAGAAGGGGCGAGAGATGCCGTAGGTTCGTTTTTGCAGGTTGAGGATTGCTACGAGGAACTGTAGGGCGGATCGTTCGGGTTCTGGGCGGCAGAGGATGGCATATTCGTTTGATGAGGAGCGGGGGAAGAGTTCGGTCATGCGAGCTACAGGGATGCTAGGGCCATTTTCGCGTCCTTGCGGGGTGAGGCGGTAGGCTGCAGAGAAGGCTTAGAAGGAGATGACGGTTCTATATGGGAGGGAAGGGAAGACCCACTGTCGTTCGGTGATGGGGAATTGGGCGATGGCGTGGATGATCTGCGCGGAGAAGGGATGGGCTTCCACTGAGTGCCAGGGCAACTCAGCGAAGTTGGCCAATCCTCTGCAGCGTAGGTATTCGCCGACGTCTGTCGGGATACCATCACGGAAAGCAGCGTAGTTGGCTAGCGCTTCCATGGTGTTTACGAGCACACTTACAGGCAACACAAAAGGCAGGGATAATAGGTATACTCTCGAGAACACAATAGCGTTTTTGGCTCAACCGAGGGGGGTAAATAAGGAGAACACGGTGGGGGGTGGGTATCATTGTGCGGTGCGGGAATGATACTGTTTGCATGCTGGCGTGCGTGCTTGAGTGACCGGTAGGGAGGGGCGGCTGGTAACATGAAGATTCGTACAAAACACGACTACAAAGGGAGAAAAAGAAAAACGCAAAAAAATTATACAAAACGCGGTTCACCGCCGAATAATTTAATGCGTACTAGTAGTGGGATAATACGGCCGCAGCTTCGACCCATTGATTACCTTTGGAAGTGGATTTCCGGTCAACGTAGTCAACCGAAAAGTTGCCGGACCGATTTGTTCTGAGATTTTGAAAGGGCCGAACCATCGTAGTTTGAATTTTCCTACTGCTCTATCCGATTTTGCGTTATAGAAGAGTACAAGCTGGCCTACCGAAAAGATTGGAGTCTTCAAATATCGATCGTGTGTCTTGGCTTGCCTTAGTTGTACTTCGCGCATAGTTAAAAAACTGAGCCATCGGTGCTCATCAAGTTCTCTGAGTGCGTCCATTCGTGCTGTCAGCGAATATTCCGGTAGCATCTTCTGAGTGATTGCTACACGCAGACTTGGGATGACTATTTCCATGGGTGCTATTGCTTCTAAGCCATAAGCTAGTTTGAAAGGTGTCAAGCCTGTTGTTACCTTATATGTAGTCCGGTATGCCCATAATACTGCAGGTAGTAGTTGATCCCATCTTTCCGGTGCTTCCATGATCAATTTCCGAAGGATATTCAACAGTGATTTGTTTGTACTTTCGGCCAATCCATTAGCACGTGGATAATAAGGAGAGCTAAATTTATGTGTGACCTGGAATGATTGTGTAAGGGCCTTCATTAGATTGTTTACAAAATGAGTGCCTTGATCTGAGACAATTTCCAGGGGTAAGCCAAATCGTGGGAAGACATCCGTGAGTAGGCATTTTGCTACCGTAACCGCTGTAGCAGATCGTAAAGCCCAGGCTTCTGCCCATCTTGTTGCATAGTCTGTACAGGTTAGTATGTATCTATTGTTAGTGACGACTGCTGGGGGTGTGATTGGACCGATAAAATCTAGTCCCCATTTCTGAAATGGTTCGAGTGGTAAGATGGGTTGCAGAGGAAAAAGATGCGTTTGCAAGGGCTGACCAGTTCTTTGACAAGTATCACATTGTTTAACAAACTGTGCGACATCTCTGTACATTGTTGGCCACCAGAGACCTCCTTGCAGAATTTTCCGGTGAGTTAAGTCTACTGCAAAATGGCTACCGGAAGGAATTGAGTGCGCCAAAGTGATAACTGAATTAACCTCATGAGGTGTAATACAGGGAAGTAAGATTCCGGTATGATCTGCATAATATAGTTCTCCTGCTACTAGCCGGAATCGGCGGCTAAAGACTGCCAATTTCCTTCGAACTGCCTTGGTCATCTCAGATGGGAAGCATCCTTCGGTGAGAAAAGTTAGAATCTGATCATAGTATGCAGATAGTGCTTGTGGGTTGGCCGTTTCATCGGATAGTGGTTCAGCATTATAAATCGCAGGAGTCGTGTCATCTATGCCTACTGGAGCTTCACCGGAATCCAGGCGAGATAAGAAATCTGCTAGGGCATGTGCTTTCCCGGGTCGATGAATGACTTCATAATCAAATTCCTGCAAGAGTAGCACCCATCGGGCTAATCGTCCGCCTAGATGTTGTTGTCTTACTAGATACACAAGGGCAGCATGGTCCACATGAAAGGTAAACTTCCGGCCTAGTAGATAATGTTTGAACTTTTTGATTGAGTAAATCAATCCTAAACATTCTCTTTCAGTAGTGGAGTAATTCTTTTCTGCCGGTGCAAGCCTTCTACTGGCGTAATAAACAGGGCGAAACCACTTATCTGTTTGCTGCATCAGAATACTGCCAATTGCAATATCTGAGGCGTCGACAAAAACATGGAACGGATTGTCCCAGTCCGGTGGTTGTAAAATTGGGGCTTGCGTGAGGAGATACTTGAGCCGATCAAATGTAGTTTGACATTCTTCAGTCCATTCCAACTGTCGGGGAGTTTTTGTGATTAGCCTGTTCAGTGGTACTGCGAGGTGAGCAAGCCACCGTAAGTGTCTGCCATGCCATCGTATTTGACCCATAAAACGCATTACTTCTTTTGGAGTTGCGGGTACCGGGGCTTCTAAAATTGCCGAAATCTTATCTGGATCTACTCGGATACCTTGAGCAGATACAATATGCCCAAGTAGTTTGCCACATGAAACCGCAAACACGGATTTGTTTGGGTTAAGACAGAGTCTATATTCTCTACACTTCTGAAAACAACATCGTAAATGACTTAAATGTGCTATCATCTTTCCAAAGATTGAGAAGTCGTCAAGATATACTTGCATGAATGAAGTGAGATAAGGAGAAAATATCTCCTGCATACATCGCTGAAATGTGCTTGGTGCATTTCTTAATCCGAACCACATTACGGTGCAGGCGAAGACACCCCAATTGGTAATGAAAGCAGTTTTTGGTATATCTTCTTCAGCCATTCTAACCTGATTGTAACCGCTGTATCCGTCTAAGAATGAATACATTTCGTGGCCTGCTACCCTATCAAGCATGGTATCCAAAAAGGGGATCGGGAAAGGATCTGGTACTGTTGCTGCGTTCAATTTCCGGTAGTCTACACAGATTCGTAGTTGCTTATTTTTCTTTGGCACAATCACAATTGGTGAAATCCATTCAGCATGTTCTACTGGTACGATGAATCCTACTTTTAATAATCTATCCAGTTCGGCTTTTACCTGGGATGCATAATTGGGATTCATCCGATAGCTGGGCTGCCTACTTGGTTTAGCTTCAGGCTTCAGCATGACTCTGTGCTGATATATGCGCGGATCTAATCCTTTCATATCTTTGTAATCCCATGCAAAGACGTCTGAGAATTCGCGAAGGAGCTGAATCAAATTAGCCTGAAAGATTTCCGGTAAGTTTTGCCTTATTTTTACAGGTCAAGGATGGTCCTTGTCTCCTAGATTGTACGTGATCAGCTGGTCTTCAGGGGCATAAAATTGTTGTGGGTTCTCTGTATCCTCGGTTGGCTTGAATAGTGGTTGTAATTTAGTATCTGCTTGTTCAGACTTTTCGGTGATAGCTACTACTGCACAAACTGAAGTGTTCCAGTTATTAATGACGGACTGTAGATCAATAGTTCCTAGAGACATTAAATCGGCGTTATTCTTCAGAAATTGCTCTTCTTCATCATCTGATAGTCCATCTAACATATGAACTGGTTCAGCGAGATAAGGTCTGGCGTGAAGTTTGCAGGGTTGTATAGCATCTAGTTTTACCACATATTTACGATTGGCATCTTTGAATGTGAGCTCTTGCGCAGACCAGTCCTGTATTACCTTTGCATGCTTAAGCCAAGGTCGGCCGAAAAGAAGGTTGTAATCCAGGGTGGATTCGGGCAGATCTAGTATAACAAAAGTCATTTTGAAAGTCGTACCTTGTAGAGTAATGGGTACATTCCGTACAAGTCCTACGGGATGGACTCTAGATTGATCAGCCATTCTGACAAAGAATTGAACTGGTTCGATTTCGGTCCAGCCTAGCTTTTTACATAATGCTGCTGTTGCAATGTTTACGCCGGAGCCTCCGTCAATTAATACCTGCGTGATCTTCTGATTCTTATACCATACTGTAATCAAGGGCACTGCATGATCAACCGTAGAATCAGATTCCGGTTGAACTGCGGCGGTTGCCGGAATGCAAGAGGCTGCCGGGCTAAAATGTTGTTGAAACTGTTGTCGGATTCCAGGTACTAACGCCAAAAGTTGGCCGAGAGGTAAGGTGATAGATGCCTTGGATAAAATTTCCCAGGCCTGCTGAGATTGGTTATCCTGCTCCTTTGAACTTGAGGTCTCTGCTGTTGCCGATGTATCTGCTGTTATGTCTACTGCTGATGGTTGTTCTGCTGCTGCTTCCTCTTGTTGCATTCCTTCCTTTGCTGACGAGGTCTGAGTCACCGAATGGGTTCTGGGAACACTGGTGGTTCTGTGGCGGTCCAGTGACTAGCCTTGTTATACATCCTATGTTGTTCTCGTATCCCTGGTTCAAATACTTCTGCTGCTGGTTGCAGTTGTTTACCTGATCGGGTTTGGACTGTAGCAGTTTGCGTTTCTACCGGAGTAATTTGTACCATGTTGGCCATTGGGTTTTGCCGCTCCTTCTTCCTTTGATCATACTCAGCTGCGTCTTTGCAATATCTTCTAATGTGTCCGAATTCACCATAAAAATGACAGCGTGGCAGTGGTAAATTGGGGTTTTCCGGGGGTGGTCCGTTCTGCCATCGGTTGGCGTTATAATTGTTATTCCTTTGTCCTCGGTAGTTCCGATATCCCTGTGGCTGGTTGTTTCTTAGTTGCGGAGGTACATAGTGATTCGCTGCCTGTCCATGTTCTTGAATAACAACATTGACTGTTGCTGTTCCCTGTATTCTGGCATTGTAGACACAATTTCCGGTGGAGTGTCCGGCAGTGTTGCAGATAGCGCAGAATGTTTGATTTAGCGCACAGTTAGCATTTGTATGCCCTGGATTTTTGCACGTGGTGCAGTATACTTGCCTGGTTTTATATCCTCAATCATATTTTTGTTTGTCCTTAACCATTCCAAGTCTTCTGAAAATCCACCAACCTTGGATTCCAACTGTAGAGCCATTGCAATGACTGCATCCAGTGTCATTGCTCCAACACATCTGATGATCATAATCTGCTTCAGTTGTGGGGTTAGTCCATTGATAAACCATTGAGAGATGACATCGTCAAGTAGATTAGCATGTGCCTGTGGTATCTGCCATAAATGTGTTCTGAAGAGAGTAGTGTATTCCTGGACAGTCTGATTTGCCTTCTGTCGGTTGCTCTGTAGATACTCAAAGATTGCAGCCGGATTCTTCTTTAGTCTGAATCGTTGTAGAAAGGAATCTCGTACTGCATCATAGGTACCGAAATGATTAATGTCGTATTCCGTAAGCCATCTAGCCGCTTCATTGACCAGAGTGGATTGAAAAACAATGGCCTTGTACGCCTGATCTGGTGGATGGTTAAGAACTGCATAACTTATCTCAAAAGTTCGTACATGAGCGTCTGGGTCATCTCCTGGGAATCCACCGAATTTCGTGTAGGTTACTCCTGTTGGAGGCGGCCTCGGTTGACCTAACTGTTGTTGTTGTTGTTGTCCGTTCATCGTGGGTGTCTCCGGTCCTTCTTCTGTATTTTGAGCTTGCTTAGTTGAACTATCAGAATCTGGGTCGCCGGACGACGTGCCTTCCGGTGTGCTGTTTTTGCGCAGGATACTTCGGACCTCAGCTTCGAATAGGTCTCCCTCTTTCTGGATGTCTAATATCCGAAATCTTTCTTCCAGACACGCGGGTCTGGCTGAGGATTCTACAAAAAATGCTAATCCTTGACCACAAGTTGGTGTTTCTATCACCCGAATATCACCGGAATGAGCTGACAGTCTACCAGACTGTAGCGTTTTTTCGCTTTTACTAATTCCTTTTCCAAGAGTTTGTCTAATCTCCAGCGGCGTCTTGATAGATTCTGGAATTACTATACTTTGGTTAGGCTGGGTCGAGGTGACACCAGCATGTACCAAAGGCGCTGATCGTTCCACCGGAATATGACCGAAATTAATTCTAGCGTCCTTAACTTGCTCGACCACTGAGTCAGGTCGCGTTATACCTTCTTCTCCTAGAGTTGTTTTTTGTACTTTTCTTGTTCCCGTCGTCTGGGTCCTAGGATACGTTTCACCAGACCGAGTAACCGGCATGTATCATTGCCCAGTGATACTATCTGAGCAGTTTGCAACAATCTGGGTCTGTTGCTACTGTCAGTAAATCAAATGTTACTGGATGTTTGCTTCTTACAAACCGCTTAGCACTTTAATGCCACTTTCTCACAAGTAACTCGTAATCAAATGCTACTTTACCGCAGAGACTGGTAAACAGTTGCCACTTTCCCACAGACGGCGCCAAATGTTAACGTTTGACTGATACTCGTTTATGGGTTTAAGCGTTACGCTACTTTTGATTCAGATACTTCACGTTCAATTGGTTTCAATTACTTCTAACCGCAATCCCTCTCTTAGTCACGTGGGTTCTTGGGAGTAGTAGGGGTCTGTTAAACAGAGGCCCTGTACTATTTTCCCAATTTAACACACAATTTTACGATCATTCGGTCCTTAGCTCAGTATCCGTCCCTGAACAACGGAAGTCTGTTCAGTGTATTGGAATTAGAACTTCAGGAATGAGGTTAGCAGGCCGATTACGTACTCTACACACAAAAGATACTTCAAAGACCACCTGATTCGTACTTCTTCAAGGCAGGTAGGTGTGCCAACTAGACCTTATACCTTAAAGTCACGCGGAGTCGAACAGTTAATCTCCTCGTAATAACCGATCAACCATAAACCGACACTGTCTACTCACATAGCTACTAATCTTCCCGTAGTTGGGGTAAGCAACAAATATAAGATGCAGTAACGAATTCAGTTGCTTAAAAAGAATCTACAGACAATTAGTTCGAGGTTACTCTTCGCACTACTTACTTCACAGAAGACTTAACAGATAACATACCACACTTGTTCATACTCAGAATCCTACTTAACCATCACCGAACAGATTCGCCACACAATACAGCTGATTCACCTTCCCGTATTAAGGTGAGTATACGCGACTAGTAGGAGCACAGACGAAACGGATCAAGCAGAACTTATCCTTTCAACAACATATACGCGCACACAAGACGTGATAGCAATCTCAGCGAGACTTAATCAGTCAGCACACCACAATTCCCACAAAAACAGGGACTGCCTGCTCTTTCTTTTCATTGCCTTAAATAGGGGATTTTTTACAAGGGTGCGCTCTTCTGCAGTTACCTGCGCGTTCCCTGAAAGATTCTCTTTTTTCATTTAAGCTCCCTGTCCTCGTACTCTTGTCCTTGTTCGGCGGCCGTCAGCACTTTTACATTTAAGGCACCTGTCCGGGTTCATCCGTCCTGGTTCGGCGGCCCTCTAACATTGCTAAGATCAAGGAGGAGATAGATAGACTGGTCGAAGCTGGATTTATCTATGAAATTGAGCACACTGAGTGGGTATCCCCCATCGTAGTGGTGCCCAAGAAGAATGGCAAGCTGTGTGTATGCATTAACTTGAAGAAGGTTAATGCAGCCACAATTCGAGATACCTATCCGCTTCCCATCACAGAACATCTCTTAGAAAGAGTAGCAGGCAAGGAAGTGTACAGCTTCCTTGATGGATTTTCGGGTTACAATCAAGTAGCCATAGCTCCAGAGGATCAGCATAAGACAGCCTTTGCCACAAAATGGGGCATTTTTGCTTTTAGAGTAATGCCATTTGGGCTTACCAACGCACCAGCTACCTTCCAAAGACTAATGTGCCATGTGTTTAAGGAGTTCCTGAGGAAGAACTTAGAAGTCTATGTCGATGACCTTTGTGCTCATTCCAACATTAGGCAAACCCATATTCCCGAACTCAGACAAATCTTTGAAAAATGTAGAGAATATCAAGTCTACCTGAACCCAGAAAAGTGTGCTTTTATGGTCAGGCAAGGCAAGATTCTAGGGCACATAGTGTCAAAGAATGGCATATCTACTGCCGAAGAGAAAGTGAGAGCCATAGCAGAGCTACCCAGGCCAAAGAATGTCAAGGAAGTACAAGCTTTCATGGGGCATTGTGGATATTACCGACGGTTTATACACATGTATGCCATCATAGCAAAGCCTCTGTATGGACTTTTGACTAACTTCGAGTGGACGGATGAATGTGAGAATTCCTTCCAGGAGCTTAAACGAAGATTATGTTCAGCACCAATCTTGACCACACCAGATTGGAATAAGCCATTCCATGTTCACGTGGATGCATCCAATTATGCTATTGGATGTGTACTCGCACAACCTACTGGTGAAGGTAATATGGATCTTCCAATTGCCTACGCTAGTAGACAATTGAATGCAGCTGAACGAAATTACACCACTACGGAGAGAGAAGGCTTAGGCATGGTATATGCAGTTAAGAAATTTAGACACTATTTGCTTGCAAACAAGTTTAAATTTTTTACAGACCATAAGCATTGTTATACCTCGTAAACAAGCCATGCAATACAGGAAGATTAGTAAGATGGTTTCTCTTGCTAATGGAATATGATTTTGAGGTGGTGGTAAGGAAAGGTAGGACTCATTTGAGGGCTGATCACCTTTCTAGGCTCACATCGGGAGAAGCCCCACAAGGAGTATCAGATGATCTTCCCGATGCTTACTTGTTTAATTTGGAAGTGGTACCGCAGTGGGCTAAGCCATTAGTGCCAGTATTGACATACGTGCCTAACCATCCAGTAGTAAACACACAGAATAGAGAGGTTGTGAAAGCCCAAAAGTACCACATCATGGCAGGAAGCATGTACAAGCACACGGATCAAGGAATCTTGGCTTGTTGTGTGGAAGAGGACGAGTACAATAAATGGTTGCATTTAGCACATGTAGGTGCGTTAGAGCAACACTACTCAAAGCAACGAACCTTACAGACACTAAGGAGACTCGGAGTACATTGGCCAACTATGGAAGCTGATGTCCAAAGGTTGTGCAAAGAATGCCCAATCTGTTGCACTAAACCACCTATGGAACACGCAACTCTTTATCAAGTGTCCATTGTGCCAGATTGGAGTGAACCACTAGTATCCTTCCTGAGAACAAACACATTCCCTCCAGACATGACTCTGGCGAGGAAAAGGAGTTTAGAACAAGAAGCCCAGGATTACTCACTTATTGGTGATAATCTATACAAACGCGGTAAAGATGGTTACTTGAGACTATGTGTCCATGAAAGCGAATATCTCAAGATCTTGGAAACTGCTCACCAAGGTGTAGCAGGAGGACACTTTGGACCAGATCGGGTGATCAAGGCAATACTATTTGCGGGCTTCTGGTGGCCTACCCTTCACATGGACGCACATACCTATGTGAAACGGTGTGATGTCTATCAGCGAACCCAATATCCTATACGTAAAGATGAGATGCCACTGAAACCTATGATGGGTGGACGTGCATTCTCCAAGTGGGGAATAGACTTTGTAGGTCCTATTAATCCCCCAGCTAAGAATTCCCATGCAGAATATATCATTGTTGCAACAGACTATCTAACTAAGTGGGTAGAGGTAAAAGCCACAACGAAGAACGATGCTCAAACAACAGCTAAGTTTTTATTTGAGAATGTGTTCACTAGATACGGGCTACCCATAGAGCTAGTTAGTGATAGAGGCACTCACTTCTTGAATGAAGTGATTGAAAATCTGCTCCAAGAATTCTTGGTAACACATAAGAAGTCTGCCCCCTATCACCCTCAAGCAAATGGCCAGGCTGAGAGCACCAACAAGATCTTATGCAATGTACTGACAAAATTAGTGAACACTAAACGCTCTGATTGGGACAAACAGCTACACCATGCTGTTTGGGCATACCGAGTCGCCTACAAAACGGTACTCCAAGCCACCCCCTTTCAGATGGTATTTGGCCAAAACGCGGTGCTACCCTTGGACTTCTTAATACCTACATTGAAAGTAGCACAAGAGCACGAATGGACGGGTCATGAACTCTCCTCTAGACTTTTTGACCTTGAACAATTAGGAGAAACAAGACTGAGAGCAGCTGCAGGGATATATGCAGCTAAGAAACGACAGAAGGCCTACTTTGATGCCCACGTTAAGGATAAAGGGTTGAAAGCAGGAGACCTAGTGCTCGTCTACACTTTGAAACAACATGCTAGGAAGCTAGAAAAGAGAGGCTACGGACCTATGATCATCAATAGGATCTCCACGAGTGGAGCGGTACAACTAGCCACTTTAGAGGGTGATGTTCTCCCAAACTATATTAGCGGATGCAGAGTCAAGTTGTATCAGGAACCCCTCACGGAGGAAATGCTAAGTGGACTCAATACTGCTAAGCAACGTAAAGAGGAGGAAAAACGAATTCGAGAAGAAGCTCAAGCAGAAGCCCTAGAGCGCATACGAAGAATGAAATTAAGAAGACAAGGTAGAGAGCAACATGTGCCAGATGCATATGCAGATCCAGGATATCCCGTGGCTATGTGTGAAGTTTCAGGTGTTAGCTCACATAGGATAACTGATCGACGTCCTTTCATAACTTTAGATATAGGGCAAGGAAAGAGTGCAAGGACTGTAAGAGCCTTGATTGACTCAGGTACAGCCACTAGTGCTGTTAAATTGTCTTACTGTCAAGAGTTGCAATTAACTGTCAATCCTGTGGAAGCATATCTCATAGGATTGGGAGGCGTGGAAACCCCTTGCATGGGCGAGGTGGAACTTCCCCTCTACATTCATGATGAGGCAATGACAATTAAGGTACTAGTGTGTCAAGATGAGGACCTCACTGAACCTCTTGTCTTGGGTCAAGACTGGATCTATGACCAAGCAGTCAACTTAAACCTAAGAAGTGGACTTCTTCAGGTATGGGTCAATCATAGTCGAATTACAGTAGAGTTAGATAATGGAGCACTCAAGGAACTAGGAAAGGCACACACTCCTGGTCCTTCGAGGAGTACACATGAAGATGACCATGCTGTTCTTGTCCAAAACTATGTGTTGCAGAGGAATGATGGTTGCAAAAAAGGAGTCAGGGATGCAACGGAACTCCCTTCTTTTCCAAAGGCCAGAGGGAGGCGGCAACTGAAGGTGGATCAAAGACAGAAGAAGCAGAGTAATACCTATGTCGGAGATCAAAAGTACCTGCGCAGCAAAATGTCTCAGCAAGTGAAACAAGTGTGGGTGCGGAAAGGCGAACACCCGGTTGCACTCAAGCCAACCACACGGGCAAAGCCTCTTATTAGTAACCAACAACACGATACTAATAAGAAGTCTTTCGGAAGCTCATCTGCTAACGTGAAGTCTATTTGGGTGCCCAAGAAGTCGATGAAGGCCAGCCCACAATCAAGACAAATTTGGGTGCCTAAGGCTTGTTTGCGGGCTCAAATAGCTACACCAAGAACACACCCTACACAGCATGATCCATTCACTCGCACAGCCGGCATCCACTCGTTTTCAACACTCAGGAACACACCAAGGCCCATGAGCACGAACAGAATCACTTGTAAATGGGTCCCTAAAAGGTCTCATTTTCAAGCCGACACACCCATAAAGCTCTCGAGAGTCTCTACGGAACCAAGAGCAAAACCCATCCACTGCGTTTGGCAGCCTAAGACTTGTAACAAACCCCCGGACCCCAATTGTAAATCCATGATAACCTAATAACCCCATCACTATCACATTACATCATTCCACTTAACTCTTAGGTGTACTGAACTCCTAACCACACACACACTCGCACCGAGCACTTACTAACCCATTAATCTCTCCCAACCCTCGTGTTAATGTTGTAATGGGAGCAACAACGGTTCTCTATTGTCCTGTACAATGTTAACACTAGTTTCTATATTCTCACAGAGACAGGAAGCAAGAAGTAACATGGCAGATACGGTAGGAACTAGCTCCCAGGCAGGCACCAGCCCCCAAATTGTGGACATTGAAAGCCTTCCGGTTGAGGAGGAATTAAAGGAACGACCAGCGGCATTAAGGGCATTACATGCCATACCGATTCAGAATCCTCCACAGGGTCACACAATGCCGGTGGGCAAAACCTCACACTGGTTCAGTGATGTTGCGGGACCTCTGGGTGAAGGCACATACATGTGGGAGTCCGAGGTAGAATTCAATGGACGTTGGGGCAGATACCACTTCTTTACCAGAGAGTTTGAAAAGCTACAGAATAACGAAGGACTGAAGCCGATATGGAAGAAGGCTGGGCTCTATGATTATTTCAAGTTCCAACTACCAAAGCCCGATTTCCTAAGGTGCTCATACTTGATTAGCACCCTCACTCCAAGCAAAGACAAAAAAGGATACAGCTCCTTTGTACTCCCATCACTTACAAGGGGCAATGAGCTGAAGCGTTTCCGCTTGACTATCAACTTGGTAAGAGAAGCTCTCGACATGAACGGTATGCACATTCCTACGGAGAAAGAGACTATGGTCCCCGATAATATGAAGAACAGGAATCTGACGAAGTTAAACGACATGGTCTCGATGACTCCTACGATCGCCATTCATTTACGGATGGTCATGCAACATTTCGCATTCCCCGCGCAAGACAGGTTCACAATGCCTCCCAAGAAGATCTGGTTTAGCCTCTACTTAGCGGATGCCTTTGATTTGACAATCAATATGCCCCACTGGATTATAGACCAGATCCATATGGCTCATCAAAGGTGGTATAAGAAACAAAAGTCTGTACTCTATGGATGTTGTGCGCTTACCAGGATTGTGTATAGATGTCTCGCATATGATGTACCGGTGCAAAGGGCTCTCAATTGGTCCAGAGCACAGGAGTTTCAATGCAGATTGTGAGCCGTCGGACCTCCCTCAAAGAAGATGAGAGGCACCGTATAGATGCCTTGTGCACAACCCCGCGGTGCAACCCTAACACCAGAAACAACTCCAAGGCTTCCTCAAAGAGTGCAACCATTTACTATCAGGTTACCCAGGCACAACACAGATGGCCCTAACCTTGTGTTTCAACCAGTACCTACTAATCTGGAATTTCCGCACGGATTTACTTTGGAAGATCTAACGGATGAAGAAGTGGCTAGAATTATTGAAGCTGTTAATGCGGAAGTCGAGGCAGAGCAGGGTAGTGGACAACAAACGGCTACACAACAACCCCAGAAAAGACAACCAGAAGTGGTAGAAGTGGAAGATGAAGAAGAAGGAGACCAAGAGGACGAACAAGAAGGATTTTCTGATGAAGGGGCGCATGACTATGAGCAAGAAGTTATACAGGAGCTAGAGGGTGCCCCAGCATATACAAAGGAGTTGAAAAAGCTCTACGATACCATCAACAGGGTCCAACAACAATATAAGTTATCCCTTGCCGCAGGAAAGGCTATCATGCACCAAATCCTTGAGGAGGAAGGAGTCAACGAACAGTATCGTGCCACACTAGATATGATCTCTGATGCCCTAGGAGTACCTGAGGCAGTGCAGACGGCCCTGGCACAATCACGCAGAATGGAAAGAAGATACGGAAGACGTCTCCCACGAGCAGGGAAACAAATGAATGTATTAGGATCAGGACCACAAGGCACCCCCACAACCACGGGCACTGCACACACCACTCACGACACCGAGAAAGCCCATATATCAAGTGCACCTCCATCACCTCCCTTACCACCTTCGCCTCCCTCTCCACCACATTCACCTCCCATTACCAATGTAACAACCACCATTACCGCCTCCGAGCCCACCGCCATAACTGAAGCACAAACCGCCAATCAACCCACACACCCTCTCAACACTTCCCGTGTATACACCTCCACTAACACTGTGACCCTAACGGCAGCTACTGACATCCCCATTCCCCCACTCACACTTTCGGGCAGTTCACAATCACAACTGCACACACCACTGTACACATTCACCACAATCACTGCACCCACAATTCCACTATTCACAATCACCCCCACTACTGCTTCCACCATGGATTTTATGGACATATCACCCTCCACTGCACCTCTCCCTCCCCCCATACCACCACAATCTCCCATTCCCCCACCACCCACTTCACCATTCTCCAGCACTGCATTCACACTTCCCTTCCCATTTCCCTTCCCCTCTGCACTTAACACCCTCCCTGCATTCACCCCCATTAATAATGTATTTAATAATATGTATCAGTGCATGGCTCAGTTACAACAACACTATCAGCACCTCGATGCTCAGCATACAAGTTTGTTCAGGAGACATGAAGAGTTACAAGGAAGATTCATTGATTTAGAGAAAGAAAAGCATCAATTACAACAGTAGTTTAGCGCATTGCAAGAACAACATGAGCAACTGGTGGCAAATCCACCGCAGCCAGATGCAGAAGAAAGAAAACATATGGATGATTTGCTACACTCACAAATCACAGAGAACCTCAAGCTCCGCCGCAACATGGCTCTATTACGGAAGCATATGTCTGCAGCCCTAAAAGAAAATAGACGGCTTCAGACACAAAACGAAGAGAACTTGGAGTTAGCCATGGACGGTTCCCCACAAGAAATTGACCCGGAGAGATTTAAGGCTATTCCCTCGGAAAATATGCAGATCATATTGGAAACCCATGCTGATCTCCTCGAAGCCCATGCAGCCTTAGAAAAGGAAAGAGACGAACTACGAAGGCAATTGGCAGCTCAACCAGCACCACCCAAAGAAGTCCCAACCACAGCTGACACAACTGACGAAGTAGCAGCGCTCAAAGCACAACTCGAAGAATTACAAAAGAAAGTGCTTGTGTATGAACGCCAACCCTCCCCCTTGGTAGAACTAGAACCTGAAGACCTAGTACCAATCGAAGTAGAGGAAACCTTTGAGGACCCGTACGTTCCGATGCCAGCACCTGGGGGCAAGCGAACAGATGAGGGCATGGACACCCTTGAAATAGAGGCTCCGGAATGGATGCAGAAATTGGAAAAGGTGGCCACAACACATGATGATAGGGTGGCAGTCCAGATAGCATCGATGTCACGCTTGGAAGAGGTGGTCATAAAATCGGACTATTTTAGGAACCTCTCTCATCACAGGTGGATCGGCACCTCTGACGACTTGTATGTTCCTTTTTGTGTCTTAATGGCGGACTATAATGCTGAGATCAAGCACCACACCTCACGGGAACCAACCTCTGCCACACAGTTCGCACCAGACGATATCCCAGAAAGTGCCAAGCAGGGAAATATTCGCCAACCGACTTGGAGAATTCGGCTGCTTGAAACCTACCCGGAAATGAATCGCACATGGAATAACATGCCCCTGTATATCAAGTACAATCCCTGCTACTGTCCTGTTTTCCGAAGAAGTTCATGGCCAGAATACACAAAGATGGTGCTGACAACCAAAGGCTGCGAGAAGTGGCTCAACTATGTCTACTTAGCACCACCTAAAGGTCAGCCTACGGTAGGATATATGATATCGACAATTCGGCATTGGGGTGTCAGGTTCAAAAACGTACCAGATGTCATGACACAGATGTGTCTTAAAATTTTTGAACTCATGATAGTCACCTTCCGGACCTTCAAGAATGTTAAGGAACCTCATCTCTCTGCGCTCGGATTCAATGAAGGCAATCAGGATCTTGTTTATGACATGAGCACAACACCCTCCATTAATGTGGTTTATGCATGGCATGCCCGCATCAAATACCTACCGGCCTGCTTCAAACAGACATTTGAAGAGCTGTTTGTCACAGGGTTCTGGGAATATCACTCAGAGATCTTCATTCCCAGGCCCTCACATTTATTACAATTGTTTGCAGTGGAACAAGCTCTCCACTCAGAAAAGTTACGAATGCCACATCCAGAGGTTCCCGGGCCGGTAGATTGGGATGCTACATCACTTAGCGCAAGACGTTGTGGAATACTACATCCAACGACCCTCCCAACAAGGGTCTGTCAGGGACGACAGACGCGAGAGAGGGGGGAGTGTTAGCAGCAGACAAGGGAGTCAACGACGATCTGGCAAGTAGGCCAATAATTTTCTTCATGGAGAAGCAAGTATGAGCATTCACGCAGATCTAGCACTAAGGCAACCTTTAATTTTTCAAACCCTTACACCAATTAAAAGTGATTCTCATCACTAACAACCCTTGTAAATACCATGTTCACCTTTTTGTGGCTCCATTTTGTGCAAGCCGAGGAGTCCTCGAGCTTGAGGAGCCTTAGAAGTACCTACATATCAATTTTCGTATTTTTTAGACTCTGTTTAAGCCCTCAAATTGGCCCTGGAACCTAATTTTTAACTAGGCCGGACACTAGGTCTGGACAGGGCCAAAGCTAGTCAAAACTATAAAAGGAGCTAGAGAGCTCATTTTTGGGGGTAGATTGTAATTGAAACGAACTTGTAAGAGCTTGGTGAAAGTAATCTAAAGAACTCCATCGCTCCTCACTCGTTGTCTTGCCATGTGTGCGCGTGTGTGTGTATGTGTGTGCATGTTGGTGTGCTTCTCACTCACGCACTTGTGCTTCCACTTGCTCGAGGTCTTCATACCATCCTCACGTCTTCCCGGATTGACATTAAAGGAGGTGCTACTCATCACTGAGCTACACACACCCTAAATTTTTGGCCTAAAACGTTCTTTGCAAAGAACTAGTGGGTATGATAAAAAGGATATCGTCTTAGCTATCAAAATTGGCACCAACAAGGGTCACAAAAAGGATTATTAGAAACGATCAAGAGAGAATTGAAAATGCATATAAAGAAGGCTAAAATTCAGATGTATTTTTATGGATTGGAAAAATTATTCACTAGTATGGGAGAGTGAAATGCTAACTCCCTTTGTGAACTTTTCTTTGATGGTGAGAAAGAAAAGAACTCATCATCCATACAAAGCATCAATCAAGTTATCATTTTCTTGGGAAGGTACATAGAGTTAATGTACTAGAAGCAAGGATAAAAGAGGAAGGAGAGTTTTAGTCTCACATTCATATTCGAAGTGAAGCCTATAAAGTTTAACCAGGTCAAAGATTTGAATGGTCTAGATTCAAGGGTAAAGATCCTTTCAACTATAGTTAGATAAACTAAGTTAATTTGAAAGCACCAAGTTCCTAGTGTATCTCGGTGAAGTCAATCTCTTCACTTAAAATAATGCATAAGAATTGCATTCCAAGCAAGGAAGTCTTAAAGATATTGAATGAAGGAAGGATAAAAATGCATAAGAATTGCGTTTCATAAAATGAAGTCTTATAGATATTGAATAAAGGAAGGATAAAATTAGTCCTAGTGAAGCACAAATGGAGAAATGTCATCATTTGAAGTTCGATGGGTCAACACACTGATGTTGGATACCACAATAGTTTCTAGTGATTGAAAGATTTTTAACATTTACTCCAAGAATCTTTTTGAGAATCCAATCTAATTCTCTTAAGGATAGATAAAATGATTCAGTACCTTGTTGAAACACATCTTTGAAAAGTTAAAATTTGTTGGAGTTAGACATCTACAAAAGCAAGCAAACATCACAAGGAAGAAGAAGAAGCTTGGAGCACAACACACAATACTGAATGTATTACCACTACAATGTACAAAGATAAGTAACCCATTAGGGCTATAGGTGTATATACAAGCCGGGGCAAAAAACCTCCTAAGAGGGAAAAAAGTGCCTCGGTAGTCCTAGTGTGTTCACACACATCACAACCTAAATATATCAACAAATCCCCCCTCGGAGTGATGTGGTGAACAAGGAGCTGGCACTCATGTATAAGGAAGTGCCAAGCTATGTTGAATCAATCCACAAAAGGAAGTAAGGCCAAAGCTTTGCGAAAAGCTTCAAACTTCTCCCTAGGCAGAGCCTTTGTGAAAAGGTCTGCAATGTTCCACACATGCCAAGATGATCTCTCCAGCAGAGAACCTCTCTTTGACACAATGATAATGCACATCAATGTGCTTAGTGCGAGCATGGAACATGGGGTTCCTTATGCATTACTCGGCTAGATATTTAGTTTGCTATCTCACATATGAGTAGGTTTATGCATTGCCCACGTGTCAAGCATTGGCAGGAAGTTAAGCGCATCTTTTGCTACTTGAGTGGTACTCGGCTACTTGGGTTGCTTTATCCTAAGGGGGGATCACTACCGCCAGATTTGCATGCTTTTTTTTACTCTGATTGGCCGGTTGCTATGACGCTCATGTGTCCACTAGTGGTTTTTGCTTCATGCTTGGTAGCTCATGCATATCTTGGCTGAGCAAGAAGCAGCCTACTGTGGCCACTTCCAGTTGTGAGGCTGAGTATAGGGCAGCTTTCATAGTGATTGTTGAGTGTGTGTGGCTTAGATGCCTTATGGCTGATTTGGGTGTTGGTCAGTCTTGTGTCACCACCATCTTCACTAACAGTCAGAGCGCATTGCTAGTTGTAAGTAGGAGCAAAGGTCTCATCAAAATCAATGCCTCTTTCCTAAGCATAACCCTTTGAAACAAGCCTAGACTTATACCTGTCAACTATTCCATCAAGTTTACGCTTCAGCTTGTATACCCATTTAGTGCCAATGTCCTTCTTTCTAGGAGGCAAGTCACATAAAGAGCCCGGTACCATTTTTCATGATAGCATCATATTCAAATTGCATTGCAGCCATCCAATGTTCAGAATTTTGTGCTTCATCAAACGAAACAGGCTCAGTCTCATCACAGAGACTAGATGCAGCCATAGCATAGCAATGTGATGTAAAAGAGGCACTATGAGAGCCTGAACGAGTACAATATGGCACATGTGCATCTATTTTGCTATCACACAAAGTCCACACTAGCGATTTTGGCATAGTTTTTGCCTCCTCAATATCAGCTCTCTCATCAACAACTACATCATGTAAATCTACATCAGAAATAGAATGGTCTGCATCATAACATGAAACCTGCAATGGTTGAGAAGCTACCTCATTAGGACTAGCCCTATACTATCCACGTGTAAAAAGAGGCAGCAAAGTATCATACATGTCTTTGGAGCTAACAGATGTCTCCTTCATCCATGAAAGTAAAGGTTGAATAGCATCTTCTACAAAAACAACATCACGGCTAACCAAAATGTGTTTAGTCTCTGGATGATACAGACAATAGCCTTTGCTTTCATAACTGTACCCAATAAAAATACATTTTACTACTTTATCATCCAATTTCCTATGATGTTGTTCAGCCATTAATGCATATGCCAGACAACCAAAAACACGTAGATGAGCAATAAATGGCTTGCGGCCATGCCAAGCATCATATGGAGTGATAGACTACAGTGCTTTAGTGGGACACCTATTAAGTACATATGCTGCACACATGAGAGCCTCAAGCCAGAAACTATGTGGTGAAGCCTGACTCTTGACCGTACACCTCTCCATCTCAATGAGTGATCTGCTCTTTCGTTCAACAACTCCATTCTGTTGAGGTGTATATGGCACTGTACATTAATGTTTTATCCCACGTTTAGCCAAAAATGCATTAAAGTCAGAAGACATATATTCCCCCACTCGATCAGAATGCAGGGTGCCCATTTTACATGCTAACAAATTTTCAGCCAAAACCAGAAACTGTTTGAAGCACATAAACACTTTGGACTTTTATTTCAATGGATATACCCATGCATGCATAGAAAAATCATCAATGAAAGTCACGAAGTAAAGATAGTTTCCAAAAGAGGTTGTCTGCATAGGACCACAGACATCATTGTGAACAAGCTACATTTTCTGTGTAGCTCAAACAGAACCATCTTTTGGGAATGAGGAATGTTGCTTTTTTTTCAAAATACAACCTTCACATACATGTTTACCAGGTGCCTCAAGTTTGAGCAAAGAGGACACCATTTCAGATTTCTGCAGGTGTAGCAAACTAGCAACATTTAGATGACCAAAGCGTGCATGCCAAAGCTTTGCATCTAACATAGCCTGAGAATCATGTACTGCACATGCTAAATCATTTACTAATTTTTCACAATCTATGAGCTTATACAGCCCACGAGATAAAATGCGAGAAGCAATAATAATGTTTCCATTTGATAGATCATGAAATATACATCTGTCATCAACAAATTTCACAACCAAGCCAATCTTGACTAATGCAGAAACTCATAATAGATTTTTCTTAATCCCTGGCACAAATAAAGCATCTGACAAAGTGAAAGAACTACCATCAATAGTAGTCAAAATGATCTTACTGACTCCCATAACACGATAAGAGGAGTTGTTTCCATGTGTTACAGTATTCCCTATAGGAGCACACTCGAGTGAAGAGAAGAAACTACACTGCGAGGGTAATATGTTTGTTGCCCCACTGTCAAAATACCAAACATCTAAGTCTACTGCAAACATACACCACTCATCAGAAGATGGGTCAAAACTGCAAATAGTAGTAAATTCCCATTCTTCATTCTGCACAAGATTAGTAGACTTTGTTTTTGGTGTAGAGGCCTCTGCGACAACCATTCCAGCCTCCTTTTTCTTTGCCTGATTTCTTCTCATTTTTGTCTTCGTTCTTTGAATGTGCAACATTTGCATATTTTTGCTTACTAGTAGATGAGCTCCATTTTCATTTGCCCTTCTGACTAGCCAAGAAAGCTTGATCTGCAACACATGTAATAGACATGTTCTACCTAGATTGATCTTCCTGCAACAGAACAGAAACCAACTCCTCAAATGATAAACAGGAATATGCAGAATATCCGCATCTTCAATGCCATCCACATCAACTTCAATACCTATATTTGCAGGTGTAATATGACATTTTTCAACACCCTACATAATGTTCCACAATCCTTTTGCAACCAATACATGTCGCATCATATAATCCCACAATGGGTAATTGGTACCATCCAACTTATCCTCAACAACCAACATATGGAATACATCACTGCTTTCAGCCATGGCCACTGACTAAAATACCCTGATGTAGAAAAATGACTGTATATGAAAAAGTTGAACAGAGGTACCCTAAGGAGTTTTGCTAAACCTGTAGCAGAGTTCGAGACGCTTATACTGGTGAACCTAAACTGGTATATTTCTTTGGCACATAAAAACAAAATAGCCTGCACAAGCACTACGATAGTGCATTCAGAGGCTGAAACAAGCTCAGATTGTGATTTTAGCACCACAAAGTAAAGCCATTTTGATCTTTTAATCACCTTGAGTATATGTACCAAATTTCCTATGAATCTGAGATTGTGACCGGAGGGGTGTCAACGACGCCCTAGATGAAGCGGTGACCTACTCTGATTCCAATTGTTGGAGTTGGATGTCTGCAGAAACACATGAACAACCCAAGGAAGAAGAAGAATCTTGGAGAACAACACACAATATTGAACCTCCTAAAGAGGGAAAAAAGTGTCTGGCAGTCCTAGTGTGTTTGCACACATCATTACCTAAATATATCAACAAAATCTTGACTCACATAGAGTTTGACTCAAATTTTCTTAGAACTTTGAATTAGTTGCACAAAGTTTTGGGCACTTTCCAAATCCTTTGTATCTGACTCAAATAAATCATATAATTCATTTCCAATGGATACATAAAGTTTTATAATTCTCTAAAAGAGTTCAATACAAACTTGAAAAGAAAAGTTAGGAATTGTTCATAAGATTGAAAATTCCCAAGAACTAAAAAGATAAGGCCTAAGAGAGAAGTGTCCTAAGTTGAACGAAGTTCACTTTGAATTTGTTTTGTTCATGTTGAAGTAAAGTTGGCCAAGAATGAATGGCACACTTCAACCTACATTTTGTCCGAGATTTTCATACCCATTTGGAAAAAGTAGTCCTTTGATAGGGTAATAATTCAAATTAAATGGTGTTTGATAGTGAACCACGGTATAAACATCTAAGTTAGATGTTTGGGTCCACCTAAATTTAAAGTTCCAAACCAAATTCCAATGAAATAGATGTTGATTAAAGTCTTAAAAGCGATAAGAATCCCATCCCATTTGCTAGGTCCATGCACTAAGGATGCCCAATAATGGACTAGTATCTTGAATCCACTCATTTCACATGTTAGTCCATGGATAGAACATAATGAAAGCAGTGAATTGGCTAGGGATTGATCCACCCTTATTATTCATTCACTACTCTGTGCTCAGATCAATTTATCAATTGAAAACGAAGTTGGTATTTTGAGTCATTTTTTTAGGGATTAGATTGTATATTCTCCTCTATTCATTTAGAATATGATGTGAATCTCACCATTCAGATGAAATGGTTATAAAGTGAGCTTATGACATGGGGGTCCAATTGGTTCAGAAAAAATCACATGTAGGGCCAAAAGCCTCAAAGATAGACTTAAGCACAAGTGTAGTGCTCTCTACATAAGCAAGTAGCTTGGACTAGTGGCTAATTCATATGGATGAGAATGAGGAGGTCTTGCATTTAAGTCCTAGAGAGATATGGGAGAGTGTTTTGCCCTAAAAACTATAGAGGCTTCAAGAAACATCTACTTGAGTTACCTCTAGTTAACCAGGACACTTGCCATACATGTAGCTACATGGTATGGCAAGTGTCCTAAAGTTTAGCAAATAAATGGTTAGAATAAAAATGTTATGAGGAGGTGGTATTTAATACTCTTACTTGTTTCAATATAATTTAATAGGCCATGATGGGGAACATCATGACATCTGACATGGAACCCTTGAGACTAGGGTGTATTATAGAAAATTTATATTCATATGAGACCCTAACAAAAGGGTATTGCTAGGATTAAATGGTATAATTGTTGCATTTCCAAGGATAATAGAGGCCTAAGAATCCTTAATGGTTAGTGCTAGAATAAAAATTCACTACAAATGGATGATCAAATCTTTTCCTAACCAACTAGAATCTTAATCCCAATTCTTATTCTAGACCATTTATCTGTAACTTAACTTTAGGGATAATTTTCACCTTAAAATACATCTCTAAGAGAATAGAAGCTACTTCAAATACATCCCAAAATTCTATAGAAATGGTGAATACTATCAGATCTTAAACCACAAATGGTGCACACAATGCCTAAATCAAACAGGAATTGAAATTTCATGCCCTTTGACATCCTTCAAATGAGATGAAGAAATTTTTTATTGTTATAAAGGAAGGTCTAGATCCTTAAGCTTTGGATGCGTGGGTAGAGAGATCAAACATAAAATCCATGCCTTTAGATTGAGAAAAAAGAGTTGAGAGAGTCCTTGGCCAACTAGAGTTATATTACAAATAGATTTTGCTCTTGAAGGGGTGGATCTGCCTTTTTTCATCTACATGTGTGTCCCATTCTCCCATAGATTTTCTCACAAGGATATGTCTCTACTCTCTCAAAAAGGCTTATCAAAATTAGGTATATGAGAGCGTGATTCTGAGGCTTATGAAATATTATGCCAATGGAAACAACCATGCATACTTAGTTTAGTGAGCGTGTGACACATGGATTGGAAGAAGGACCAACTATCGTGGGGCAATGGAAACAACTTCCAATTTAGAAATTCTTTTCTATGGGCAAGGCCAAAAGGAATATCATCCATGGATATGATTTCTCATTGAGTTAGTTTAGATTATTACCTTAAATGGAAGTAATTCTAACTTAATCATAGATATGAGTCTAAAAATGGAATTTTTTCTAGAGGAAGTAACTCTAGCTTGCTCTTAGATGAATGTTTGATTATTTATCTTTTAGATTGCATAGATAAGAGTGGAACTATTCTATCCAAGGCAATAGGGACACCATTTAATCCTTGTGATTAGATTGATTCTCACTTCTGTTGAGATATCAAGCTCAACATGTGATGATCGAGAATGACACATATCGAATTTTCATTTCTCTGATATGTATAGTGGTCAAGCTGGTATATGTCAAGGATACTTCATTGAGCATTTATTAGGTTTACCTACTGAGAGTGATGGTACATTTGTTTCTTGCCAGCTCACTCATTCACGGACATTAGGATTTTGCTCATGTATCATTCTTTATATATTGCACAAGTTGTATTGTTGTATTAGGTCATTGTTGTACATTCCTTTTATGTAATAGAAGAAGAAGAAGAAGATCACCTTCCTTGCCTCAATCTGTGTGTGTGCTCTTCTTTTTTGTGAGTGTGTGTATGAGCTCTCTTCCTTATCTCTTTCCTTGTGGCATGGTATTACAGCTAGTGTGGTTATATAGAGCTCGTGGAGAAGGTTGATGGTGAAGGGTACATGAAAAGGCATGGAGAAAGCACGATTCACAAATGACCTCAAATTGCTATAGAAATCGGCATGAAGGTAGAAGCTTCAAAATATTTTTGATAGTTATTCCTTTAGGGTCACTCAGTTTTGTCAGATTTTTGAAGCCATCTCAAGGTCCATTTCGAGCCTGCAAGGTGGAACCCACAGCAAAACTAGGCCAGTTTGCAAAACAATAACTTGCATCCTATTCAACAATACTCAAGTATCCCAAATCTAAAAATTTCAAGTAACTCTATGCATTGTTGATACACAAGAATTGTGTTTTTTTGCGATTGAACTATCATGTCATAGTGTGATGGTGTTCAAGTAGTACTGCTTGTAGTATTTTTATAGTGTTGTGAATTGCTATAGAAATGGAAAACATGGATGGAATGAGTCAGCTTGTGAGTGATAAGCTCGAGAAGAGAAACTTTCGTGCTTGGAGATTTAAAATGATGAATTTCTTGATGGGAAAAGTCTATTAGAAGTACATCGAAGGAGAGAACAAAAATGCTTCACAGTTACCAAAGAGGAATTAGATTGCAGACTAATTAAGAACATCTGAGGAATGGAATCAAGAAGCATGAAAAGTAATGTATTGGCTATCTTTTAGCATATAGGATGGCATGATTGGGCACATATAGGATGCCAAGATTCCAAAAGAGGCTTGGAATTGTTTGGTCACATCGTATGAAAGCAATACAAAGGCATGGAAATTGCAACTCAAGAACGAGCTGCATACACTAGAGGAAAAGAGCATGTCGGTAAGTGACTATACCTTGACAATCAAAAGCATATGTGAGTCACTTGCATCTATTGGTGTTAATGTAGATGATGATGATGATAAGGTGGAAGTGTGCCTTCGTGGTTCAGGAGTTGCAAGAGGTAGAGGACAATTTTGAGGTAGGGGAGCCAAAGAGGTTGCAAAAGTTTCCAAAGAAATGATTCAGGTAATGACAATAAAGGACGCTCAAATTGTGGTAAACATGGACACTCTGAATGTGATTCTAGGTTAAAGAATCAAATTAACATAAGGTAGCAAAACAACTATGCATCCACAAATGCAAATCATTCTAAGAAGGTGTTCATGGTCCAACATCACATGATGAATATGATGTCTCCTGATGTTTTGAAATTGAATGGTAATGTCTGATATGTTGATTCAGGTGCTTCAAATCACATGACCAATCATCCAGAATGGTTTAGGAGTTTGCAAAAATTGCTAGTTCCTAGATATGTTGAAACAGGTAATGACACATCACATCCTATCGAGCATACAGGAAACATAGCACTATCTATGGAGGACGAGAAGGTAAAACATCTTGCTGATGTGTTGCATGTTGTGAATGTAACAAAGAATTTAGAATCTGTTGGGAAAATGGTTGAAGAGGTTCAATGCTGATCGGTTATATGTAGAAGAGTACAAATAGAATGGAAGATTGATTACCAAAGGAAACAATGTGGGGAGGATGTTCACTTTAAATGTGAAAATTCATGAAATGAATGCAGCCATGTTTGCAAAAGGTGTAGGAGTTATTGTTGATATAAAGATCTGACACAAACAAATTGGACATGCAAATTTGTAGAGGCTAAAATGAAATAGTACATAAAGATGTTTGGGGTCCTACAAAGACCACATCTATGGGTAATTGTAGGTTTTATGTTTCTTTCCTTGATGACCATACATGGAAAGTATGGGTACATTTTATGAAAGAGGCAAGAGGTGAATACATGTCAAATGAGTTCAACAACTTTCTAAAAAGTCATGGAATTCGATGTCAATTTTGAGGCAGGTATACACCACAACAAAATGGCATTGCTAAATGAAAAAATAGGCATATTGGAGAAATAGCAAGAGCCTTGATGGTTGAGAAGAATATGCTTCGTTGTTATCGGGTAGAAGTTGAGCACACTATTGTATACATCATGAACAGAACTTTGACTCCTTATGTACATCAAGTTGCACCTAAATAGAAGTTCATAGATAAAAAGCCAAACTTATCACATATGAAATCTTTTGGCTGTATTGCATATGTACATATTCCAAATGAATTGAGGATGAAGCTTCATCCAAAAGCAAAAAAATGCATCTTCATTGGGTACTCCCTTGAGCAAAAAGGATATAAATGTTATAACCCACTCATAGGACAAGTGAACGTAAGCAAAGATGTGGTATTTGATGAAATGTCAAGCTTCTCTATAGATGCCAAAGAAGGAATTAATCTTGAACCAAATGACAAAGAAAATGTTGAAAAATCAAGTCTAGAATCTCAAGTTTTCAGTGGACTAGTTGCATCACCAAGCAATAGTTCCAACTCAAATTCATGGAGCAAAAAATTGCATGGAAATATTAGTCTAGAAAATTAATCAAGTGGCTTAGAAAAGATTCTTGATGAGGAACTTGGATTGCCCTATGTTATGTTGGAGCAATTGGACAAGCCTTCACATTTGGCTTCACTTGAAGAATCACATGAAGAAACATGTGATGAGTCACATGAACCATTTCTTGTAATTGTGTGATCATTTACCATTTGTAAATGGTTAACTCATTAAGGAATCTTGTAGTGCCACTAAACTCGTGGATTTAGGAGAATAATATGTTACGAGTTCTCATGAGAGAATATCTCCTCATTTAGAGGAACACTTTTAGATAGAGCCAAAACTTGAATTCAAATTCAAATTTGAATGGAGAGATCCTTATAAAAGGACTTGTAAAACTCGCAGCCTTGTGGGTCTCTTTTGAAGCTATTCCACCTATCACTTATTGAAGTTGAGTAGCTCACTTCATAGACTACTCATATAACTATCATTGGGCATCATGTCTATGCCAAAAGATGTGGCTGATCAATTGGCAAGCATAGGAGAAGAGATTGAAGAGGAGCAGATAGTGAGACAAGTAATCAATGGCATCAAGGCAGATGACAAGTGGGAAGCTTTCACAACTGCCATGGACTTATACATGGACATGCCTATTCCAGATCTTACCACACTCATGGGACAACTCTTTACCCATGAAGCCACGCTCAACAAAAATGGAGAACCATCAAGAGGTAGCAACTCTTCTGCCCTATACATAGATAAAGGGAATTCTAAAGAGAAAGGGAAAAGCAAAAAGGTTGAAGATGAAGGTACTACTTCTCAAGCTAACTATGTAGGGAGAGGTAGGAACTCAAGAGGAAGGGGTAGAGGAGGTAAGCAAGGTAGGGGGAGACCTTTCAACTTTTCCCCATGCAACATATGTGGACTGTCTAATCACACTAAAAATGAGTGCTATAGGAACTTCAAGAATCAGAGAGGAAGAGGATATTCAAGAGGTGGCTACTCACAATCAAGAGGAAGATTCAACCATAATCAAAGTTATAACCATGGTTACAACAAGAACTACAACAAGAATTATCAAGGAGGATACAAATCAAGGAAGGACTTCAACAATTATACAGAGGATCAAGAGGATTCTCTTCTCATTATGAATATGACTTCAAAACAAGGTATGAATGATGAGCACCTCTTCTATATTGACTCAGGATGTTCAAACCATGTGGCAAGCAATGTAGCTCTTCTTTCTCATCTTGAGGAGCCCAAGGGAAAGCACCAAGTGCAGATAGGTGATGACACCAAGCATTTAGTGGTCAAGGTAGGAAATGTCAAAACTTCTAATGGGAATAGAAATCTGTTGAGCAGGGTTCTTTATGTACCTACAATCACCAAGAATTTGATGAGTGTTGGGTAGATTGTGGAAAAGGCTTTGTAGGTTAGGTTCAACAAATATGGAGCATTCTTGGAGGATCCCCAACATGGATTCAAGAGAATTACCAAGGGAGAAAAAATAGGTAGACTATTTACATTTGAACTTGAGGACACTAGAAATATTGCACTATATAAGTACAAGGATCAAACATTGTAAGAGCTTGAAATTTGGCATAAAATATTAGGGCATATTGGTGAGAGAGCCTTGAAGCAAATATGTAGAGATCAATGTGTGCTTGGGATACCTAATGTATTCAAGCAACACATGATCTATAAATGTGGTGCATGTCAATTTGGTAAATCACACAGGTTACCCTTCACAAAGAAAGGCTACATGCATGAGGATTACTTGGAAATTGTCCACACAGATGTGTGGGGACCAAGCAAGGATCCTTCAATTTCACGATCAAGGTACTATGTGTCTTTCATTGATGATTTCATTAGGTGGAATATCATATACTTTATGAAGCATAAAGATGAAGTATTCAATTGCTTTGAGAAGTATCTTGCACTTGTGGAAAATCAAACATGAAGAAGTCTAAAGAGATTAAGGTCAGATGGAGGAGGCGAGTACTTCTCCAATGAATTTGATGCATTCTTGCAGGATAGAGGAATCAAAAGGGAGATTACTACAAGGTATAACCCTAGCAAAATGGGGCAACAGAGAGGAGAAATAGGTTGATTGTGGAAACAACTAGATCAATGCTTCATGAAAAAAGGTTACCTAATTATTTGTGGGCAGAAAGTGTATCTACTGCCACTTATCTTATTAACAGGTTGCCATCCAAATCACTTGATGGAATGACCCCATATGAAGCATGGCATGGTAGAAGGCCATCACTTGATCATTGCAGAATCTTTGGATGTGTTGCTTACATGCATGCTCCATCTCAAATCAGAGGTAAGCTAGACCCTAAGGCAGAGAAGTGCATCTTCATAGGGTATGATCAAAATAAAAAAGGATACAAGTTTTATAACCCATCCAACAAGGGCTTTATGGTCAGTAGAGATGTTGTGTTTCATGAGAATGACTCTTGGTTTGAAAGTGAATGTAGGAAGGTCAAGTTGCCATATGACTTGGAAGAGGAGTTTCCAAGCCTCACCAAGGAGAAGCCAAGCCAAATTGAAGACATCAAATCAGATGATGAGGCTATCATCAACCTAGAAGAATTCAAGGCATGGAAATCAAAGGGCAAGGCCAAAATGAGGAGGTTGGAAGACTTACCTGAATCATCCAATCAAGCTCTAAGGAGATCACAAAGGGAGAGCAAGAAGCCAATCAGATATGGGTATGACACTTCATTAGTTACTAAGCATTCCATTTATCTTGCTAAGTATTTATCACTTGAAGAACCTACTTCATATGAAGAGGTAAAGACCAAGGTAGAATGGAAGGAAGCTATGGATGAAGAAATAGAAGCACTCCAAGAGAATGATAATTGGCGGCTAGTACCAAGGAAGGCATCAATGAAGGTAATTGGTTCTAGATGGATTTACAAAATCAAAATAAACTCAGATGGATCCATAAACAGGTATAAAGATAGACTTGTGGCTAACGGTTTTTCACAAACCCAAGGATTTGATTATGAGGAAACATTCTCACCTGTGGCTAAAATGCCAACCATCAGAGTATTGGTAAGTGTGGTTGCATCTAGGAATTGGGATATGTATCAATTGGATGTGAAAAATGCTTTTCTCAATGGCTGGATTTTAGAGGAGGTTTACATGGCTCAACCTCCTCGCTATGAAGACCCAAGCAAGGAAAATTATGTGTGCAAATTGAACAAAGCTCTTTATGGTTTGAAGCAGGCACCTAGGGCATGGAATCATAGGTTGACTACCTATCTTCAAGATCAAGGATTTATCATGAGAAAGGCAGATTCTTCTCTGTTTGTGAAGAGAAGCAACTCGGAATTGATATATTTATGTGTGTATGTTGATGACATCATACTTATAGGTAGTGATGCCAATGGCATCAAATAGATCAAGAACCAAATGATGCACGAGTTCAAAATCAGTGACCTAGGGTTTCTAAAGTATTTTCTTGGACTTGAATTGGTCTATACAAATTCTTGAATTTATATTACGCAAAGGGAGTATGTGCAAGACATGTTGAAGAATTTCCACTTGGAGAATGCCGAGATAACTAGCACCCCTATGGAGGTAAATCATAAATTGAGTGCTCATAAAGGTGATTTACTTGAAGACATTGCAAAATACCAAAGCATAGTTGGAAGTCTAAACTATGCGCATGACAAGGATTGATATAGCTTATGGAGTAAGTTTTTTAAGTCAGTTCATGAATAAACCTGGAGCACTTCACTTGGAAGCTGCCAAAAGGATTTTGAAGTATCTCAAGGGTACTCAAAATCAAGGTTTATTCTTTCCATATACCTCAGATTTAGACATCAAGCTATACTCAGATGTACATTGGGCAGGTTGTAAACATGACAGGAGGAGTACCTCTTGTTATCTTTCTTTTGCAAGTGATAAGCCCATTTCATGGTCTTCCAAGCAGCAACCTACTGTTGCTTTATCCTCTACAGAGGCTGAATACAAGGGATTAGCCAATGCTACACAAGAAGCCATTTGGATTAAATTACTCTACTCAGATTTGGGACTACACTCTAACTCACCTATGATTTTTGGTGACGATACAAGTTCTTTGCATCTTGTAGCAAATCCCATCTATCGTGCAAGAACCAAGCATATAGAATTTCACTATCATTATGTTAGGGAGAAGCTATTGAGCAAGGATATTCAACTTGCATATGTATCCACAAATATGCAATGCACAGATTTATTGATTAAAGCACTAGATGGCACTAAACTTTGCAGGTTTAAAGCTATGAATGGATTGCAGGATGTTCAAGAGGATTAATGGAGAAGAACAAGCCAAGATGTTTTCCTTGAGGGGGAGCTGTTGGAGCAATTGGACAAGCCTTCACATTTGGCTTCACTTGAAGAATCACATGAAGAACATGTGATGAGTCACATGAACCATTGCTTGTAATTGTGTGATCATTTACCATTTGTAAATGCTAAACTCATTAAGGAATCTTGTAATGCCACTAAACTGGTGGAGTTAGAAGAATAATATGTTACGAGTTCTCATGAGAGAATATCTCCTCATTTAGAGGAACACTTTTAGATGGAGCCAAAACTTGAATTCAAATTCAAATTTGAATGGAGAGATCCTTATAAAAGGACTTGTAAAACTCGCAGCCCTGTGGGTCTCTTTTGAAGCTATTCCACCTATCACTTATTCAAGTTGAGTAGCTCACTTCATAGAATACTCATATCACTATCATTGGGCATCATCTCTATGCCAATGATCATGTATATGATTGTTCTATAATACATTCATATCATTGATTATATCTGCCTACCTCTCTGTCATGACCACTCCACATTATGTGAGTGCTACTTTGGATTATGCATTGTTTTATGAAGCTGGTGTAGACTTGCAAGTTCATGGATACACCGATGCATATTGGGCTGGTAGTATTCTAGATAGAAGATCTACTAGTGGCTTTTTATTCTTACTTGGGAGCGTAGCCATTACGTGGAGCAGCAAGAAGCAACCCATTGTTGCTTTGTCGAGTTCAAAGGCTGAGTATAGAGGTGCTGCAATGCTAGTATGTGAAGCATCATGGTTAGAGATGCTACTTAAAGATTTAGGTATGTAAGTGCAAAATTCAATCATCATCTATTGTGATAATCTTAACAACATTCAATTAGCACGAAATCATGTTTGTCATGCTAGAACAAAGCATATCAATGTACATTATCACTTCATTAGAGATAAGGTATTATCAGGTGATATTGATCTTGTTTATTTGAGGATAGATGAGTAGGTTGTTGATATCTTTACTAAAGCACTTGGAGCAGAGAAGCTGCAAAAGTTTCGAAAGATGCTTGGATTAGAGGACATGATGTTGAGCTTGAGGGGGAGCATTGAGATATCAAGCTCAACATGTGATAATTGAGGATGACACATATCACTTTTTCATTTCTCTAATATGTATAGTGGTCACACTCTTATATGTCAAGGATACATCATTGAGCTTTATTAGATTTACCTACTACGAGTGATGACACATTTGTTTCTTTCTAGCTCACTCATTCGTGGACATTAGGATTTTGATCATGTATCATTCTTTATATATTGCACTAGATGTATTGTTGTATTAGGTCATTCTTGTACATTCCTTTATGCAATAGAAGAAGAAGAAGAAGAAGAAGAAAGAGATCATTCTTCTTTGCCTCAATCTGTGTGTGTGCTCCTCTTTGTTTTTGAGAGTGTTTGTGTGAGCTCTCTTCCTTATCTCCTTGCTTGTGTCAAATCGAAGATTCTAGATGAGAATTTGTTATGGATATTTCTAGTATTATTCTCGGACTAGATGAAGAGCATGTAATTGTTGGCAATAGACCGACTAGGAATAGAGAAAAAACTTTTGAAGAATGCTTATGCATTCATATGGAATACTAAAGGGGAGAGAAAGACTAGAGCTTGCATCATTGTCCTATCAAGAAATCGTCTAATAGAGATTTCCAATTATGGATGAATAACAAATGACTTCTTGAAATATTGGGATACAGAGATTTCACTCTGCTTTCAAGATTTCCTATACATGAGCTACTATGATGGATTTGCATTGGGCACAAAGATAGTTTGGAAGTATTTCTTGTATAGTGGAGCTTAAGAACGCTAGAGTGGCTTGAGCGTAAGTCCATCATTTAAGTTCTATAAGGGTTTGTGCTAAGAACCACATCATTAGGACCACCACATGCTAGAGTGATGAATCTCCTCCCATCCTTATGCCTCTATATATTGATATCTACAAAGGACTATTCTCTCTAACAAGTTGATACTATCCACCCAATTTTCATCCATGTAACTACGTGTGCTCTAAATTGTATGCTTCTAGAAAACGTTAGAGTGCTTGGGGCAAAATATGCTTCCATGACTCTTCTAGGAGTTCACACCAAGACCTCTCACTTCCCATCAATTTTACTTAACCACTAGGATTGGTCTTTGGGAAACATATCCTAAATTGGACATAATTTATCCATAATTTGTTTTGTTCTAGTTTATGAAAAGCTAATCAAAGGTGTTCAAACCACTTCTTCTAGATTCTACCTAGGAATTTGGACCAAAGTAGCCCTTGAGTTGGCTCATAAGTCAAGTAAATTTTGGAAGTGAACCATGGTACAAACATCTAGGTTAGATGTTTGGGTCAACCAAAATCATAGTTTTATTTCTAAATGGAATTCAAATGAAATAGAAGTTCTCAAAGACCTAAGAAGGATAGAAATCCTACGTTACTTGCTACATCCATGCACTAATTATGCCTGCTAATGGATTAGTATCTTGAATCCACCCATTTCACATGTTAGTGTCCTGACAGCACTGAGTAAAAAATATTGAATTGGGCACAAATGTATTTTTGATTCAGCCATATCATTCATTCCCTAGTTTCACTTAGTTAAGCTTATCCAGTGCAAGGCCAGATGGGTGTTTTGAATCATTTGGATAGGAATTAGACACTATATTCCCCTCTATCATTTGGAATACAATGTGAATCCCACTAGAGAGATGAGAACATATATTTTTACTCCGATTATGATGCATCATGTTTTATGGACTAAGGTCACCTGAACGATCTTGCTCTTATGGGAATAAAAAATTGTATGTAAGGTCATATGATGGAGATAGAAGACAGATCTTGAGACAGTTTTGTACTTTTTCTTTCACTTCGCAAGAGCCTTTAAAGGGGAATGATACAAGGACACAACACATATATATGATTATGTCCATTGTACATAGAGGAAAAAATGGAAATTAGGGGAAGGAGATGTTATAAATTGAGTTCTTGAACCTTAGGTTTTGGATGTGTGGCTAGAGAGGTCATGAATCACAGCCATTCCTTTAATGAGTAAATTATATGGAGAAAGAAGGGCTGAGAGAAGTCTTAGCGAACTAGAGATATAGTATAAATAGAGGTTGATATTTACGAGGTGGATCGACCTTTTGTCATCAAGATGTGTGTCACATTTTCCTTTAGATTTTCTCATGTGGACATTGTGTTTGCTCTCTGCTCTTACAAAAGGTTTTAGAATAGATTTGCTTTTGGAAATTCTACATAGAGGAGTCTAGAGCAATGCATAAGCAACAAGATGTTTGATTCCACCCATGGTGCAAGGGATGTCACTAAGAAGAGGACGTTGTTCATTGTTTTTTTTTTCTTTCCCAGAGAGTAAAAGGATTCTCAAGCTCATTTTAGAGTTCTCTTGGCAGCAAGCTATCTTAGAAGAAGCTATTGGATGCTTGGTGGCCCAATGGAATACGACTCGAAGTGAAGCCCTTTGGAAGATATGAAGGAACAACGTGGGAGCATATTTGGTAGCCTATATGGCCAAGGACTACTCCTTAGGAAAATCCCTCCTCGTTTTAGAAAAGAAAATCAAGAACTTCAACCCTCCCTCCCGTTGGGACACTCAATGACCTTTGGAATACAATAAGATAAGCTTAAGAAGAAATGGTCCCCCATTGAAAATAAGGCAAATTTATTAACCAATTGTGTAACTCCCCTCTAACCTCTCTTGTACATTGGTTCTCTTCTCATAAAATATATGTATTTTGAAAAAAAAAGTTTCTTTCAAGAAAAATTATGTAATGCCAAGAGTGTCCAAAAATTAATATTGCTTGAAATTAAATAATGACAAAAAGCTTAGTACATCTCATTATCGTTCTCCACGTCATTGTTTGTCACTCTTAAAAGTTTAAATAGTCTTTTGGGCTTTCTTTCACGGAAACGTATGGAGTTTTTCTTATGAAAGATCTTGTAAAAATCGTAAAAGGGAACGGCCATAAAGATCCTCTCTTGAGTGATTCATTTCTTTTATATTCATACTCTTAACATGCATAAGAATTTTTACACTCCTGAATTTTACATAAAGATCTGTCAAAGTTGAAGGGCTTCACCTTCCATATTTTTTGAAGGGCTTCACCTTCGATTACATTCTAAAGTGCCATTCAGTAGCTACTTGCTTGCAATTGATTGGCTTATTCAACTTGCCCCAATATCTTCCCTCCCACTTAAGCACTTTAATCACAAATGTGTGGCACTATAACATTTTTAAGACCTCATACTCGTCTTGATTTTGTGATCGAGAATTCACCACAACTTTCTTGTGTACCAAATATCTTTGAATTTAAACTCCACTTGATCGAGGACTAGGAATTGCACCACATTATATTAGGAGAGGTATGGATTTCTATTTTTCTAGTAACTCTTACAATGTCCTCTAATTTATTGCCATTATTCCATTAAAAGCCTATAGCACTTGAATAATATGAAGATTGGGTTCACATAAACCTTGCACCTATAGCAAGGGAGCCTAGATCAACTATAAAATTTAATGTTTCAAATCGTTTCTTCATTCTTGGAGCTTAGTACACAAGCGAAGTCCCCATATGCTTTAAGTGCGTTTAGATTAAAAGTGCGTTTCAAAAATCTTCGTGCAAGATGTATTAGTCATTACACTTGGATGCCAATTCTCGTGAAAGTCGTGAATTAAAGTGACAAAAATCCAAATTGAGTGAGGAAAAAGCTCCGCACATCCAATCATATAGTTTATATTGAGGCCCTAAGGCTACAAATATAGATTTGAGAGTGAAAAGGTGAAGTTTGAGCATACTTTGATGAAAATTCAAAGGGAATTACAAGGGATAAGAAGAGACATTCTATGTATCCTATGCATTAGTGATGGACATATGCTACATGTGAGTTCTATACAAACTTGGGAATGATTAAGAGAATAGCCCTCCTATACGATTAGAGTGCGTGTTGATTTTAGGGCATTAAACGATGCCACTATCTAAGATGAGATTCCTCAAACATTTGGATAGAATTTTTTAGAGGATCTGACTAAGCATGTCCTATATAGGTTTACAAATGTTTTAAGGTGCTATAGTAACATATATATTTTTCATGAGGAAGGAGATAAGGAAGAGAGCTCACACACACACACTCACAATCAAAGTGAAGCACACACTCAGATTGAGGCAAGGAAGAATGATCTTCTTCTTCTTCTATTACATAAAAAGGTATGTACAACAATGACCTAAAAACAGGAATACAACTACTGCAATATATAAAGACCAGTACATAAGGAAAAATCTAATGTCCACAAATGAGTGAGTTTGCAAGAAACAAATGTGCCATCACTCTCGGTAGATAAATCTAATAAAGCTCAATGAAGTGTCCCTGACATATATGACGCGACCACTATACATGCCAGAGAAATGCAAAAGTGATATGTGTCATCCTAGATCATCACATGTTGAGATTGATATCTCAACACTCCCCCTCAGCTCAACGCCATGTCCTTTAATCGAAGCATCTTTCAAAACTTCTTCAGCTTCTCTGCTCCAAGTGTTTTAGTGAAAATACAAGCAACCTACTCATCTGTTCTCACATAAACAAGATCAATATCTCTTGCTAATACCTTCTCTCTGATGAAGTGATAATTTACCTCAATATGCTTTGTTCTAGCATGAAAAATAGGGTTCCTACAATAGCATCTCTAGCCATGATGCCTCACATGCTGCCATTGCAGCACCTCTATACTCACCCTCTGTACTCGACAAAGCCAAAGTGGGTTGCTTCTTGTTGCTCCATGTAATAGCTGCACCTCCAAGTGAGAATAGAAAGCCATTAGTAGATCTTCTATCTAGAGTACTACTAGCCCAATCTGCATTAGTGTATCCATGAACCTACAGATCTACAAAAGCTTCATAGGACAATGCATAATACAAAGTAGCACTCACATATCATAGAGTGTGCCTCAAAGCACCCAAATGTGGCTTCCTGAGCACCTGCATAAATTGACTTTCAAGTCTAATAGTGTAGCTTAGATCATGTCTCATAATTGTGAGATATATCAAACTTCCCACATTTTTCTTGTACATAGTAGCATTTTTCCAATGCTTCACCTAATGTAGTATCTAACTTCAAATTTTGATCTAATGGCATAGAAATCGGCTTACAATCAACCATACCATTGCAGCATATTCAAGGCATATTGCCTTTGAGACATCCATATACGTGTTTCCGTACGTTTGATGCTTTCTTCATTATCACCACCTACAATCAAGTCATCAACATAGATAGCCACAATTGTGATGCCATCATCACCCTTCCTTGCATATAGTGAATGATCTGCATCACACATAGAAAATCCTATGGTGGTCAAGTAATCAGCAATCCTTGCATGCCATGCACGAGGCACTTGCTTCGACCCATACAAAGCCTTTTGCAACTTGCAAACATATTTTGGATGCTTTGAGTCTTCATATCCTTGTGGCTGGTCCATGTATACTTCTTCCTGTAACTCACCATGTAGAAAAGCATTCTTCACATCCATCTGATGCAATGTCTATCCTTTTGCTGTAGCTAATGCAACAAGTGTTCTAACTGTAGACCTTTTAGCTACAGGGTTGAATGTTTCCTCATCATCAATGCCATAAGTTTGTGAATATCCTTTTGCTACCAAACGTACTTTATACTTGCTTATGCTACCATCAACATTGTGCTTTACCTTGTAAACCCACTTGCAGCCTATGAGTTTCTTTCCTTGTGGCAATGGAACCAGCTTCCATGTATCATTTCCATAAAGTCCAGCCATCTCCTCATCCATAGCTTTTTTCCAATCTGCATTTCCAATTGCATCTTCAAAATAAGAAGGTTCAGCATCCTGTATTACCTTTGTCATGTAGGCACAATGACGAACCATGTAACTATCATATGTTAATCGTCACACTGAATTCCATATCCTCCCAATTCTTCTTGGTCCTAGATCACATCTCCTTGTATCATCTACATGTGCCTTTCTTACTCTTGGAGCCTTCACAGAGGGCAATCCAAGCTCCTCATCAAGACTCTTTTCTGAACTGCTTGAACCTCCATCAACGTCTTCAAAACCTGCACATGTTTTATGACTAATAGAAAGTTTTTCTTTACCTTTCTTAGATGTATTTGATGAATTTGCTGGACTGAAATTTCCACGCAATCTTCCACTCCATGGATTTGAGTTGGAACTATTGCTTGGTGATACATTCGGTCCACTCAAAGCTTGAGATTCTACACTTGATTTTTCAACATTTTCTTTGTCATTTGGATCAAGATTCAATCCTTCTTTGGCATCTACATAGACACTTCACATTTCATCAAATACCACATCTCTGCTCACCTTTACCTATCCTGTGAGTGGGTTATAACATTTATATCCCTTTTGATCAAGGGAGTATCCAATGAAGACACACTTTTCTACTTTTGGATCAAGCTTCATCCTCAATTCATCTGGAATATGTACATATGCAATAGAACCAAGAACTTTCAGATGTGATAAGTTTTGCTTTTTACTTGTAAACTTCTCTTCAAGTGTAACTTGATATACAACAGCAGTTGGAATTCTATTCATGATGTATATAGTAGTACAAATAGCTTCTGCCCAATAACAATGAGGCATATTCCTCTCAGCCATCAAAGCTCTTGTTATTTTTGCAATATGTCTATTTTTGCATTCACCAATGCCATTGTGTTGTGGTGTGTACCTGCATGAAAACTAACGTCGAATTCCATGATTTTTTAGAAAATTGCTGAACTCATTTGACATGTATTCACCTTCTCCATCAGATCTTAATGTCTGAATATACTTCCGTGTCTGCTTTTCCACCATAGCTTTAAAAATCTGGAAGTGAGTGAACACCTCACTCTTCTCTTTCATGAAATATACCAACACTTTTTGTGTATGGTCATCAATGAGAGTAACATAAAACCTGCAACTGCCCATAGATGTGGTCTTTGTAGGACCCCCAAACATATGTATGTACTATTTCTAGTATGTTCTCACTGACATGCTTCTCATGTGGAAATGATGTTGTTGACTGTTTCCCAAATTGACATGTTGCACATACCTTTTGCATCTCGGCAACCTTGAAATTTGGTAGTCCATGGACAATCTCCTTTGACTGTATCAATTTTAGCCTTTGCAAGTTTGCATGTCCAATCCGTTTGTGCCAGATCTCTATATTAGCAGTGATTCTTGTACCTTTTGCAAACATGGCTGCATTCATTTCAGGAATTTTCACATTTAAGATGAACATGCTACCCAGTTTGTTTTCTTTGGCAATCAATCTTCCATCCCATTTGTCCCTCATCAACCATTTGTCCAACAGAGATCAGATTCTTTGTTATATTTGGAACATGTAGCACATCAACAAAATGTTTTACCTTCCCGTCCTCCATAGAAAATGCTATATTTCCTATATGCTAGATAGCATGTGATGTGTTATCACCTGTTTCAACATATCCAGGAATCAGCAATTTCTGCAAAGTACTAAACCATTCCGCATGACTGATCATGTGATTTGAAGCATCTAAATCAACATACCAGACATTATCATTCAATTTTGAAAACACCAATAGACATTGTATTCATCATGTGTTGTTAAACCATGAACAGCTTCTTAGAATCATCTGCACTTGTGGATGCATAGTTGTTTTGCTGCCTTCTCTTATTTTGATTCTTCAACCTGCAATCACATTCAAAGTGTCTAGGTTTACCACAATTCCAACATCCTTTACTATCATTACCTAAATCATTTCTTTGGAAATTTCTACGACCTCTTCGGCTCTCCCTGCCTCGAAATTGTACTCTTCCTCTTGCATGATTCTATTGTTGACCTTGGTCTTGGTTACTATTTCCTCTTCCACTTCCAAAACCTCTACCTCTTCCTCTACCAGAGTAGAATACCTGCTCAGAACTAGGCTTTCCTTGGGAGTTTGAATCCTCACCCAGATTCTTTTCTTCGATAATCAGCATGGATACCAAATGAGCAAAATTCGGAATATTTTCTCTCGTCTGTATGAGAAGCTCCTAAACCACAAAGGCACACTTCCACCTTATCATCATCATCTACATTCACGCGAATAGGTGCAAGTGACTCACATGTGCTTTGGATTTTCAGGGTGTAGTCACTTACTGACATGCCCTTCTTCTCCAATGTATGCAGCTCATTCTTGAGTTGCAATTTCTGTGCCTTTGTAATGGTCTCATAAAGGGATAAATCATGAAAATATTTTGAGGTTTTCTACCTTCACACCAATTTTCATAGCAATCTGAGGTTGTTTGTGAATCATGCTTTCTCCATGCCTTCTCACATACTCTTCACCATCGGCCTTCTCCATGAGCTCTTTACAGGCACACTGGCTCTGATACCATGTCATGAGGAAGGAGATAAGGAAGAGAGCTCACACACACACACACACTCCCAATCAAAGAGAAGAACACACTCAAATTGAGGCAAGGAAGAATGATCTTCTTCTTCTTCTATTACATAAAAAGGAATGTACAAGAATGACCTAAAAACAGGAATACAACTACTACAATATATACAGAACAGTACATAAGGAAAAACCTAATGTTTGTGAATGAGTGAGCTGGCAAGAAACAAATGTGTCATCACTCTCGATAGATAAATCTAATAAAGCTCAATGAAGTGTCCCTCACATATACCAGCGTGACCACTATACATGTCAGAGAAATGAAAAAGTGATACGCGTCATTCTGGATCATCACATGTTGAGCTTAATATCTCAACTATATTCACATAGGCCATCAAAGATAAGATGGCTTTCCCCACTCCTTAGGTGATGGGGGAAGGAATTTGGTTAAAAAATCCACTTTTTTCCCATTATTTCATAATTTACATAGTAATTGCAAAATTATTAATCAAGTATCTTCATCAGTGCCGTTATACTTTTCTTTGGATTAAATAAAATCTATCATGGATAATTTCTATAGACATCTTCATTAGATGCAAGAAATATTTCATCAATATAAAGAAATTCTTCTAAAAGTAAATCCATGCAAGTTTCACATCTTAGTAATGAAAGGAACCTTGGTGATGGACATTCTCAACCCGTCTCATAGTAAAGCTAAAAGCTCTTACCTATATTCCTAGATTCTTTTTGTTAGTAGTGGTGGGTATGAACACACTTAGGATCACCAAGGCACTTTTTCCCTTAATTAGAATGTTTTTTCCCTTGGCTTGTATATATGCTTGTAACCCTACTGAGGAGAAGGGAGAAAGAAAAGAAGAAAGATACAAACACTGGAAGCCTATAGATTAATTATGAG